>JAUMHL010000011.1:15913153-15931654 GCA_032362345.1 Sandelia bainsii
GGTTATAGTGCATTTTAGGTTCATCCTGAAATTTCACCGGAAAGCCGAATATCCCTAACTTTTTGTGAGTAGTGTATGTACATACAGACTTATGGGTAGTTGATCCACCCTATGGACCCTGTGGTGTTCTTGTGTGCAAGAGCAAACATACATTACATTTAGTAATAGGATTATAAAAACTGCATTTGTCAAAGCTAACAGGAGCTATGGTGCTCTGATGAATATTCCCAGTACACAGTGGAGACAGGCCAGGGTGGCAGGAAGCAACCTAGCGGAAACCCAAATTTCAATTTCTCCAAAAGCTGTGAGCTACCCGCTGTGCTATAGCTTTGATCACAGTAGAATAATGTTCTTTGATGCTTAGAATAAAAGATCTACCTTTTGATGTGCATGTGGGGGTCTGATTTTTCCCTTCACCCCTTGCTACTGTGGATTTCCATGAAACAGTTGGAGTCATCACTTGTCTCGATCTGACCCAAATTTGGCGTCAGTGTTCTAAAACTAAGATCACAAGCTACACCTTTGCTGCTGCTATCTCAAGTTGAGAGCACTCCCAGGTGTTTGTGATCTCTCTCTCTCTCTCTGATTTCTGTGGATGGATGCAAGACATTTCAAAGCTGTCTCCTTGTGGAGTCAACCTGGAGACTGATGAGGAAATTTCTGACCAATGTCAAACTGGAGGAGGGACTCCTTCACAGTTTATCAGAACATTCGGTTTGTCGTTTTTCATCCAAGAAATTACACCAAGTATTTATGTTGTAGGTGGGGGGGGCTTGTAAACTTGAGTTTACAAGTGTGTCACAGATGTTGTACTAAATAACAACTGTGACAACTGCCAGAATCTTCACCAGCCTGCTGACATTAAGTCAGAAACACTTTATTTACACAATATTTTTTTCCATTTATAGCTGCAAACACATGTATTGGTGTCCAGGTTGCTTAATTTAAAGTGCTCATTTTAAAGGATTATGTGCTGTGTATTAATAGAATACAAATATAAGAGCACGTTTGATGGAGATGTTGCTGGGAAACTGAAGCTTGAGCATTTGACTGAGTGTGGTGATGTGAACACACATTCTAACTCACACAGTGTCATTAATAAATGCTCACACCAAAGCCGTGAATTAATAAGAGAGGGAACAACTCTGTGTAGCAGTGTGGCGCTTGAATCAATTATGCTGATAAAAGCCCCCCATTTTCTATCAGATGACCCCATCTTGAATAACGAGCACAGGCTGAGAAGAGAGGAGGCGAAGAGGTTTTGGTGTCTAGACATGCAGCTGTGTGAGTCATGCAGCAGTGAGGGCAAAAAATTGGAACCACCTTGTCAGATTTAATATGTTTTCAGCTCGGGACCCCCGATGCTGTACCTGCTGCACTAACAAACCTTATGTCTACTGTTTTCTTCATCAAATAGTTAAAATGTCCACAAGCATGTCTTCCAAGAAAGGGAGATTGCTGATTTTTTTTTTGGTACAAATGCATATGGGTGCTACTCACAAAGCACACCAACCACCGTATTTTCAACTAATAAGTATAGCTTAACAAAAAAACTTCATGTTGTAACCACAGAAAAATTTTTCACCTACAGCCTTTTTTAATGTACCTCCTCCGCTTGCATTAGCTTGTGTGAAAGGAGATACCAGTGAAGCCACGAATGTTCTGTGACTGCCAGAGATGCTTAATCCTGTTAGATGTTCTGCATATCCTCTACACAAATACAATTTGTCCTGACTCCATCTCCTCTGCTTCCTGTCTTTGTTCTTGCAGAATGCGGATGACCTCTTGGTAGCATCAGCTGAATGTCCTAGTGATGACGAAGATTTGGAGGAGTGTGAGCCTGGAAATGGTGAGTCAACTCAGGGAGTTCTGTCTTCATTCTACTTTGTATTCCAAAAAAAAGTGCAGCCTAGAAACTAAAACACTTAACCAGACTACTACTGTGTCCCTTACTCTGCTTTTATATGACACTTTCCGACTGCACATACTCTGTATGCACCTCTGATTGGCCATATGTGTACCCTCCACCCTTTCTTTTTGGTTTTCAAACCAGCAGGCCATCAGTAGCACTGTGGTTCATCAATTGCTTAGCCAAGTGGTAGTATCTGACATTTACCCAGCTGTTGCACCAATCTCCTGCCCCGACTTTAACAAGGTAGGATAGTTTCAGCGTGGGAACGCAGCTTGTTCTGCGCAATACACAGCTGCAGCCTGGCAGGCAAAGTAGGTGAGGCGCTGTTAGTGTGAACAGCAGGGCAAGCAATGTTCTGACACCATGACAGGAGGTGGAAGTTAAAGGCCATGTGTTTTACTCCCTGTCTATGTGGTTTCTAGCTCTATTAGGCTGGCCATATTTGAAAACTGCCAAGAACCATGTACAGTGTAACAGTGTGATTCAGATTACTGCTGCCGCTACAGTAAGGGCTCCCAAAAAAGAGAGAGGGAAAAAACAGATATGCAGAGCCACATTTAATAACATTTTATGCTGAAAGACCCATGATTTTTCTTTTGAAATGGCTTTACAGATTTAACTCTAGTGTGGGTGGCATGAAAACAACAATTTCCTCAATGAAAACTATCATTAAAACACTGCTGTTATACAGTACGTGCTACTATGGCACTAACTTAAAATAGTAGAAACAGTTCTTCTGGAGTTACTTTAATAACACCTGGGGCAAAGTCGATGTCTAAACCAAGCTGTAGATTTGGAGAATCGTTACACCACCAGTAGCAACGTCTCAAAAAAAAACTTTAGAATTTAACAATGGATGTTTGTAGGTAGAGAGAAATGAATGAGTTACATCTCAACCATGCTCTTTTGGAAACACATTTAACATGTACACATCCTGTATTAATTACGATGAAAAATAATAATCAGGAAGGGGGCAAATACTTTTCCACAGCGTAGGGCAGTGTTAGCCATCATTTGTGTCCCTGGCCCTGAGTTAATCAAAAATATGTTCATGTTTATAGATTTAAAAAAAGGGAGTTCTGCTTCAAAAATACTCTGTGATCTTTGAGATACAGTATATTTGGCAGATAGTAAGACGCTGAATGTAAAAAAAACACACACAAACAGGATCAGAAGTTATTTATTTCACTGTTCTGGATGAGATCATGCTCAGCTTTCTTTAGCTGTGGTTGCAAGTATGTTTAAACTGAGGTTTACACGTTTTTGTAAATAAGCACTGTTTTTACATCTCGTTTCCGCATCATGTGTCTCAGAATCATTTTGGTGGAGATGGGAGTTATTTCCTAACTTAAGAAAACCGATAATTTGCTTTTACTCCCACTCCCAAAATGACATCACTCTGAGAAATTCTGACAAGTTAGGAGTGATTTCCTGCTCTGAGATTCTTAGTAAATTCGAGCCCTGTTTCCCAGACCCGGGTTGATAACTGCTGTCAAAGACGAAATGCACATGAGCTCATTCCAAATGGTTTTACAAAACAGAAAGAAATGCACGTAACAGAACTATCACCAAAGTATTACTAATCTCAACATGGATCCACCATAAATTATACAACAGGTCAGATTATCCCCAAATCTTCTGTCTCGTCAACATGTCAGTTTGTGAAAGGTGCTTCATTCAGTTAGACTAAATTTTTAAAGATTTTCTCATCAAAAGGGATTATTGGTTTAAATACAATATATGTTGGACTGTAAATAGCAGGAGATTAGAGCAATCGGTATGTTTGTGTGCGGAGAAACTGATCTGAACCTGTGTTGAAAAACTCAAGTGTAGCAGTCTCCTGCGGTTTCCTCTTTAGGTGGCTGGGACCGAAATAGAGACTCAATTCCCTTCTTATCGAAAGGAGAAATGAGAGTTTTTCGGTGGATGCTATGCCCAGGCTTAATCTCCCATGGGGAAATGCAACTCTCTCTCTCGTATGCCGACACAAACACATACAGTGGCAGACATGCTCACCTTTCCAGACAGACACTTGTCTCTCTCATTCTGTGGCTGTAAAGTTTTCTCTCTGCGGCCATCTCTCCTGAGAAACAACAAATGCACGCTCTGTATCACACCTTCCAGATGCTGAAAAGAGTTCCAGCCAGGCGAGCCCGCTGGGTCAGATAAGCCTTGGTGAAAACGGTGGACATGGAGGGAAGAATCAACATTGTCTGCAAAACGTCCCCTCTCTCACCGCTCCGCAAACGCAGGCCTGTAGTAGTCATTGTATGATAGGACCAGTTCCCAGTGTTTTCAATTACATGCGAGAAAGCAGCTGGGTGTTATTGAACTGCCTTCAGGAAGGAGAAAAAAAATGTTAAGCACAGTTGTGGATTTTCTATTAAGTCAAGCAAGATATGAGTTCTTTGAATTCATAGGGATCAATACAGCTCCTTCCTATATACAGCCAGCAGAGCTCCATCTGCTTTATAGATGTGTTTACCTGCAGCTATAGTGCTACAACACACAATTCAAGGCATGCAGCCTGTTTTCTTACAACTGCATTTGGTCCCGGAGTTTCTTGGCTGTCTAGAGTCAAATGATGACCCTCGTCGTGAAAAGCTCAGATGATGACTGTGCAGGCAGCCGCAGCCGCACACTTGGTGACAAGCTTGGGGTGGACACGAAACAGACAGAAAGGACGGCGCTGAGAAAAAGATGCGAGGAAGAGATGAGGTGGGAAAGAGCTGGAAGGACTGACCCTCATTGAGATTTGTGTCACGTTCCCTTGCGCTCAAAGCAGAACGGAGAGAGGAGAGAAAGAGGGAAGATGGAAGAGGATGCGAAAATTGAGCGAGTGAGCAGAGTGAAATTCGCGTCAATGATTCCAGCCTTTCCCACCAGACTAATTAAACTTTGACTTTGACTGAGCCTTAATTGCATCACCCAATTAAAGCTTTGGTTTGGATCTCCCAGTGCTGATAATGAGCCTCTGTCAGAAGAGCCAGGAAGTGGGGACCTGGATTATGAAGATGAAACATGTAGTGGGGATGTAGTGATGAACTGAACACACGGACAGACCTATAGAAAGTAACTTCAGTCACAGCAACACTCAATTAGAGAAGATATTATACATATGTATCCTCCAACAACAAGCCCTGCTTATTAAATCTCTTTCATTTTATCTTCATGTTTCTTTTTCAGTCTTTTCTCTACCTCTGCCTTTCCTTCTCTCTTGCATGCCTCTGAACAACTTATCAGTCCCAGGATGTTGTAGGTGCTGTATCGGTTTTACTCTGACAAGATCAGAGCTTTGAGGAGCTCTTCAATAATTCATCAGACGACGCGCTACAGAGACAACCTGTGAATGTTCTTTTCAGGTCGAGGAGTGAAACTCAGAGATTGGGTGATACACGAGGGATGGCCCAGACGGCTGAGCTCCCTCGTCCTAGTGTGACTTAGAACCCGGTCAATGATTTTAGATGATCATTTCTTGATCTCTGTTAGCTAGGCATTCTCCATGAGCAAACAGGTTTGATATTTTGCAATGTAGAGGCTTGAACCTGCATTCTCTGAATGACCTCTACTACACAACCGTCCTCTTGCTGCAAATATATCTAAGAAAGCCATGCCTCTGCTCTGCCTGAAAAGTTCAAAGTGCAGAGATTAGTAAAAAAAAATGATGTGAGAGGTTAGACAACAGCAAGACTGCACACATTATAATGTGAGTGGTCAAATTTGCATAATAACTGCATGATCATAGATCATCAGTAGGGCTAAAGAATAAAAGAACAAAATGGTTAGCAATTAATTGAAAAAAAAAACAATTTAAATGTGTGACTAGAACAAAGTCTACTGAGCTATAACACAAGATTTGTTATTTATTTCTTATTTTTATGGAAACATTTAACAAGAAGGAAATTGAAAGTGATTTACATCAGGCAAGATATAAGAAATACAATAATATAAAATGATCAATAGCATTAATTGGCATAGAATAGAAAAATGATCTGAAATGGAATAAAATTTGAGTTTAGTATCCATGAATGTGTCTAAAGTAACTAATACATATCCATGAAGTTTACTGTTTGATAACCAATTGGCAAAAAATACAATTTAAACTAATCAACATTTAAAGATACAGCATGTAACTTATTTCAAATGAGTTTTGATAGAAATGTGTTCCAAAATGTTTCTGACTGAGAAGAGAGGCCGTCAACGCCTCGTGTGAAGTCAGACTCATCGAACAGTACTGGCAGCAGTGCAGAGATATTTGCTTCTAAAAGTATGTAAGAATCACCCGTCTCATCAATCAGAGAAGTGTCAGAGCGTAGCACATGGTAGCAGAGCAGGGAGGGCTGGGTGGAGCAGAGTGGATTGATTCTGAGCCTCATGCTAGATTAAGTTGTATATTGTAGCGTTAATCTCTTTATCATTCAATACACAGTATAGTCATATATTTATTTATGATGCAAACATTCATTTATTTATGAAAAAGTTTACCAAGACTATAAATAAAATGTGATATTAACCCAAAGCAGTGGTTGAAGAATGTTTCTTCTTCATGCCACTGTCTTCTCAGCATGGGATCTTTCTACTCACACTTCAGACTGTAAACAAATATCACAGTTTGTCCCAGGAGCATGGTGGAGTAACACTAGTTCACAATTTGTCAGAACCACATGACCTAGTTATTCCATTTTTACTCAGTTTTCCAGACGCCTGTTTGCTTTGTAGCTGGTAGGAAAAAAAATGTATCAAAGTAAAGGCCTATTGTGGAGAGGAGATCTGAAGCAGATACACTTGCATTGCAGCACTGTGGTGAGAAGAAAGAATAAAATACAGAGAGCATGAAGTGGACCAGAATCAGAAAGGTGGTGAAATACTGTATTAGATTCCTACATAGTTTGACATGTATGCTGAGTGAGGCAGAAACAGACTGGCCCAAAATAACTAATCCAGCCAACTTCATTGAGTAGAGGTGACTTTGACTGAAGCCGACATGTGACTCTTCAGTAAGACACGATATGAGAGGGACATCATCCTTTTGTGTCAGAATAATTCACTTTGCCTGAGAGCGAGAGCAAATGCAGCATTTTAAACAGTTTGAGACACATGTATGAAGCTGGTGCACAGTGTCTGTGGCCATAATTGTACCTATTGTGGCCTAATTTAAAAGCAAGATGAGGAAAATGTCTCATGCTCGGAGGCGCTGTTGGACTATTCATCTGCAGCCCTAATCAAAGCTGAATTATAGAATGCTCAAACCCCAAACAACCTTTTTGCTCTAAATATTTCGAATGGATGTGAGCCGGGCGACGTGATTGGCACAGTAACGATGTTTGTCAGGAGACAGACACAGATGCATCAGTATCAATCTGCCCTGTTCTCATTTTGAGTAAATAGAGGGGGATGACTCATACTGTGGAGTGGCGTGTGGGTAAAGATAAAGACGAAATTTCATCATGCGGACTCACCGTGGTTCCACTGCCTCAGCTCTTCAAATCAATGGAGTCAAACTCGATCAATCAGGATGAATATTTCCGAGTGTCTCTCCCTTTAACACTTAAATGATGCTGTTACAACAATAAAGAAGTAGAGAAATAGATGCCCACACACTGAACGCATGCTAGATGTATTTTTCAGCACTGTTTGCTTAAGAACCGATCCCAGTCGGGCCTGGTTTTAGTTCAAACCGCAAAGTGAGTCAGTCCAGAGAGCAAACCTATGGTTTGAAGTCAGTATGTGGTTCTTGGCAGCTTTCACTAGGAAAACATGTCTGTGACATGTTTTTCTTTCTTCCCTCACCATCTCAAGTCAACTTTCTCATCCAGTTGGTGACCTGCATCTGGGTGTTAACTGAACAATCGGAGCTGCATACAGAGCGAAGAAGGTGCAGTCGCGGGGGAAGGGGGATAGCCAATTGAAGCTGTTGATTGGTTTAAACTGTGGGTGCACTCAGTGGGTCACACAACAGGAAATGAAAAGATGCTTCACTTGATGACTGCCTACAGTGCTCAGATGTTGCTTCCTCTGTGTATGAGGGCTGAGATTTTTTTTTTCCTTAGTAGCCACTGCCTGACAGTCATACTGGATGATGCCATAAGGCCTCCAGGCTGTGGCTCTACTAGTAGAGTACAGCAGAGTGATGTTAGCAGATTGTGGGAACAATGCTTCACTTTTAAAGACATTTTTGTAAATAACTGTATTTTCCTCTTGAATGTCTCAATCTATTTGAATCAGTTCTATGAGCTCATGTAAACTAAAGTGTTGTGTTTCTGTGATGATTACAGTAAGTGTTAAGTGTAATAATGCCACCCATGTGCAATGTCAGGCACATGTACTGTAAGTGGGGCACACAAGGGGTGGAGGCACCTCCTCCATAATGGGTGGGCTGCACATTGAGCAGCAGGTATAAAGCTTGAAATTGCACTCGCAGTGTCCCTGTCAAACAGATGGCAAAAGTAAAGATAGTGACACTTCCATCTTTTCCATCACCTTCAGTCACATGTGTGTCCTGTATCTCCTAAGAAATACTTGTTTTGTGACTTTGGTCTACTGAAGGATTTTTTTTTCTCTCAATGCACTTACGAAATCCTTCTCGGCGCAGCTATACTTTGTTCTCCAAATGTTCCTCCACACTCTGCTGTCCTCTCAGCCTTCAAGGTGAAACGTAGCCCTCAAACACAGAAAGAAATATCATATAAATGAGAGATATAGCTTGAGCATTGCCATGGAAACTATCATTTCCAGCACTGAAATAACAATTTAGACAAAGGGAGAAAAGATTTACTTAGTATTTTTTTCCTAACAGCTCACATTTTGCTTCATGTCAAGGACTATTTCTCTTAAATGTGTTGTTGTATGCTAGTATGTTGCAGTGGCTTTGTTTACTCAATGCATCACCTTTGTAACGAAGCCTTTGCCATTCTATGAGTGAAAATGTGTGGTTGTATAACATGAGAAGGTTTTTTGAGGGTGGGGTGGGGGTGGTGTTCCGGGTTTGGGCTATTTGAGCGTTGCTGAGCTTTATCAAGGTCACGGGGAAATTGTTACAATCCTTAAAACAAAACAAAACCTCCCTTTAGACTTCCCCTATCATTCCCGAACTACCTGACCCAACCCCTCCCTGACTGAGTCACTCTGATTTACCTCATCAAATGAACAAAGAGCCAGAGTCATGATTTTATGCTGGTGATGTTGGCATTTCTTTGGTCATGTTTTGCTCTTACCTTCCCCTTTTCTCCCCTTAAAAATGTACCATAATCTAGCCCCCGCCATGTGCAATCATTTCCTTGACTGTTGCCCTTACACATTTGCCAGACAGACTTCTGAAGTACAATATAGTGTGTGAACCGACTGTGATTAATATTCTGCCATGTTCTGTTAACATGTCTACTTTATTTTCAACCGTATGCTCCTGAGTGAATGTAACTTACCTAATTACTTCAACACCCAATAATCTTCATTTAATCTAGATGTTCATTTCACAGTGAGCTACAATCACATAACTGAAGCCTGACGAGAAATTCTGGCTCATTAAGATGATTTTTTTAGCTGTTAAAGAGCGTGACTGCCCCATGTGTTTATATGTGGTGTTTGGGAGGGAAGTAGGCATCAGGGACTTGTAAGAAAAGGGAGCAGCAGTGTTTAATACTCTGTCTCTCAGTGTAATGTAGTGTGTACTGAGAGTTTGGGTTAGAAATTAGGGGCATCAGTTTCCTGCAGCCGCTCCTGAGGGTTTGCATAGCGATTAAGCTAATTAGAAATGAGCCATAGAACCAACCATGCCCAAAGGGGGGGAAAATGGGATTGAGACCATTCTTCATGAGAATTTGGGTAAAAAAAACACACATACAAAATGAATAATACAACAATATATATATATTTTTTTACATTATGATTATTTTTCACCTATTAAAAGAAAGAGGAGTGGAGGTAAAGAACGGGGTGGGGGGTTGTTTATCACTATCCAAGAACAATCTTACACAGCTTTCTTTTTGTAATTTTTTTTTTCATGCAAAAATCATGCGGCCAATTTGTTGATGTAAGTGACCTGAACCTCGTGGTTTGCTATCTTATTTAACCCATCACAGCAGAGACATCTGAGCGTTAGCGCAGAAAGACTAGAAAGTTTGCAGTGAAGGATAGGCTGTGTAGTACAATACATGTTAAGATGTGCAGTGTTAATTTGTAGTCTATTTTTATCCTGTATTATTAACATTGTAGGTCTGTGCAGTACAGGGAGTTAGGTCAGAACAGTCAGGAACAGGTGCAGGTTAGATATTTTCTTACAGCTTGTATCTTACTACAGTTCACAGTTAGTCAGCATATTAACTTTTTAAATAGAACAGACTAAACTTGTATAACTAACCTCAAGTTAAGTTGTAGTGCTGTTCTAATACTGGTGTTGCTGTATTGATTTGAACTGTTTCTTCTGTTGATCTGCAGGTGTTCTCTCTCTGAGGTGCTCTCTAACACTCTTTTCCTCCGTTGTCTCTTTCTTGTCCTAGGAGGTGAATTAGTGTTGCCCATAATAACAGTGGACTCCTTAGACCCCCCATCCATCGCCACCCGCTACCCAGTAATCCCCCCGCCCCCCACCACCTACCGCCCTTTCCTCACCCTACTTGAAACCACCAAAGAGTCCCTCCCCTTGCCCAACGGCCGCCCCCCCTGCCCCTTGGATCAGGAGGACTGTGAGGAGACCATCGAGGTGTCGGCATATGGCTCGGGGGAGATGACAGAGTCCGATGATGAGGACTATTATAAAAACTCCCCCCTGGTCACCGACAGGACTGTCCTCCCTCCTCCCCCGGCTGCCGAGGGTGGCGTCCAGAACCCCCGAGACCGCCATTTCTCCCGCTTCCCCAACTCCCACCGCCCACCTCTCTCCTCCACCCCCACGGCCAACCCCGACCACCTCAGCCCGCGCATCAAGCCGGGCGCTGGCGGCAGCAGCAGTAGCAGCAACAACATCCCTGCTGGGAAAATGAACACCCGGGACCAGGTGCTGCTGCCGCCGGCCCACCCCTCGTCAGACCCGGGTCACCGCAAAGTCCCAGGAATAACCTACCCCCCAAATTTTCCCCATGTTCCCACTCCAGACCCCACATCTCCTGAGAGAGGGCTCCCAGGTGCCGTGGAGGTGCAGCAGTCCAGCAGCACTACAGGAATGGTTGTGGGCATCGTGGCAGCAGCCGCCCTCTGCATCCTCATCCTGCTCTATGCCATGTACAAGTACCGCAACCGCGATGAGGGCTCCTACCAGGTGGATCAGAGCCGAAATTACATCAGTAACTCAGCCACTCAGAGCAATGGAGCCCTGGTGAAGGAGAAACAGCCCAGCACTGCCAAGACGGTCACCAAAAACAAGAAAAACAAAGACAAAGAGTACTACGTCTGAGGGAGTACTGCTGTGATACAGAGAGACACACTTAGATAAGGAAAGAGACAAGCGAGAGAAAGAGAGAGAGGAGAGAGAAAAGGCAGTATATAGAACAAGGAGGGTAATTCATTGTAAAACTCAGTATTGTCAGGTGGCCATACATGCTACCAATTCCAGTCTAATCAGACGGAGGCAGAAAATAAGTTGGCAAGGTGACCATGGTTCTGTTCACACCTTTCAGCATTCCTTTGATTGATTTGACTTATTAAATGTGGACTATGGTGTGGCTTTAAGGGAAGGCTATTACGCCTCAGATCTCAACACATACTGTGCCAACATCCGTGTACCTAATGCTGATAAAACAGTGACTTATGGGTTAGCACATGACGGCTTATTTAATATCTCGAGTACTGTAGGAAAGTGCCACCACCATCAGTATTTGTGTCAGGGTCTGTGTAAGCCGTCACCTTAGACAGTATCAATGTTATTTTACATCTAGACTTGAATTAGCAACTTGACGTCCCTCTGTAAAAATCAGTATACTGCCAGCTTACAGAAACACTGTGTCAAATCCAGCTCTCTCACCTCTGTAAGTGTTCAACATCTCTGATCTCTCTCATTCGCTCGTGTAATCTGTTTCTCTCCTTGTCTACAGTGCGCAGCAGCTGACGCAACGTAAACTCTGCCGTGTTTCAAGCATGTAGTATTCATTTACGAGAGACAAAAACTTTTTCTTTCTGTGGAGTTTAAAAAACAAAAAATACGATGATGACGTTCAACGTAGCAACTATGTGAGATACCACCGCTCCAAACTAATGGATGCTAACTTGTACGTTTAGCCGCCAAAAACTTGTTGAGGCCAAAACCCCCTTGGTCATCCTTTGTTCCAGCAGATCTGTGTCGTGTATCTGGGGCTATGAGACGCCCCCTAGTGGCCAGCAGAGAAACTGTGTCACATCTTTACACTTACTAATCACCGAAAACAGAAAAAAACTCCAGCAAACAAGATGAACTCTGTTCTATATAATTATAAATTTATGTATAGACGTTACAGAAACCTATGGACCTAAATCGCGAGAGTGGAAAAATGAGCGTTTGCTGATAATGCACAGCGAAGATGGACGTAAGGCTTTTTGGCGTCAGAACCGTTTCACCTAACAATCTCTCGCCCCCCTCCCAGACCGCCCCTCCCTCCCCACCTCTCATGAACCGTATTGGCTGATGCAATGCCTTGCTGCAAGACTCAGTCACTTTGGTTTGCTCTTTTTTCCCTTTTATTTGAATCTTTTCTCTGGAGAAATGAGAGACATTTCTGGGAAATTCTGAAATCAATCTTGCTGGAGAGAAAGAGAGAGAGAGACGAACTTTGCAGGTGAAAAAAAGCAACTGTCTTTTGCCCCTCTAGTCTGACTGGACTGACGACAGCCATTGGGCAAAGCAAACTTTGTGGGAAGAGCACACAAATAAAAGGTGAAGGCCAGTTCCCTGGAAGATGTACAACAGAACTCTAGTATTCCAATTTTCTCAACTCTATTAAAAAATAAAACTACCATGAAAAGAAAAGAAAATCCTGAAAAAGGTTTGTGAAATGTCTGAATATTTGACTCTCATCCCATTACTAAGAGAAATGTGTTTTCCTTGCTATCATTCCTGTTTGGAGAAAAAAAAAAAGACTGATTCTGGGAAACTGAAATTTCTATGTATTTTCTTTTGGTAATTGAGCAAATGTGATTTGGGTTATGAAGATGAAATCAGACATTCTCCTTTTCCAGGGAGTAACGTGTCTCTCCTTTTATTCTATCCTCCTTCCATCTGTCATCCTCTATCTATTTTTTTTGTCCTGCATCTGCTCCTTTTTTCTCTGTATGGCAGATTGTATGTCCCCATACCCTGTGGAGAAAGCAGGCTCTTTATCATCCATTTTTATTTGTTTTATATCTATTTCTGTCTGTAAGGCTGGAGACAAGATGGCAGCCGTTTCATTTGACAGGCTCCATCTATTTGCTCTCCTGCCACGTTTGTCTGGTTTCTCTTTCTCCCTTCCAAACATACTCCTCCCAGTATCTTCCTGTTCTTTCTAAATGTTATTGTAAAGTGTTCCAGTGAGATGACTCTAAATATGTGTACATTAACAGAGGGAATACACTTGGTTATATACTTCTTACTCCCCTTGTTGTGTGGTCTCTTTATGGTCTCCTTGTCTTTCAGTCTAATTTTCCCTGTATCAAACAAGATTGAGACAGACGGATACCTGTGCTTGATTTGAATATCAATATTACATTTGATGTTCCAAGATCCTGGTTAAAGCTACTATGTGTGGATTTTACCTATGACCTACACACTGCATTCATTTTTATTGCTAATATAAATTTTTCACAAAAGTTAAACTGATTTGGAAGACTTCAGAAAATTATCTACTGCGCAGCTTTAAATGGTGGTATCTCAGTGGCTATATGTAAACAGCCCAAATATATATTATTGGTGTTTATAGACCCTTTTATAGCCTACGTCAGGATTACATCAAAATGCTGGCAGCAAACACATTCACTTCAGACTACATCATCTGCTGAAAATATCTTGCTGTGTTGCTGGGTGCCAGAATTGAAGGAGTAATGGCTCTAACTTTAATCTCATAACTGCTTCTACTTACAGTGATTTGTCTGTGGTTAAATGGGATCAAACAAAAGGATTGGACTAAGACAATAAATGTTTTTTGTATCAGGTAAGGATAAATATTGTCTGTTTCAAGTGGATATGTGTTGAAAAGTTTTTCATGCCAACCTGATGTTAATCATAAATTGGAAAACTCTCTAGAGATGGGAAAATGATACAGAAACGACACTTGTGTCAGTCAATTTGAAGCGTAGTGAGTCGAATCACTGTGTTGGAGCTTGTGTCAAAACGCCGCTGTCATGTGACCCATGACGTTTGAACGTCATCAGTGCTTCTCAGTGTGCTTCACTGGTTTGACAGCTATAGTGCTAAATTAACAGGAAGCCTATAGAAGATGCATCATTATCATTCAACAATGTTGGATTGTGAGGAGAGATTTACTGTTTGACGGCGAGTAATGGCGTTTAAAAGTTTGAGATCTAATACCACAGAATAAGGTAGAATATGTTGCCTCTTTATAGTCTACATCAGACATGTCCAAAGTCAGATCAGATTTTATACGTTAGCTCAACTGCTAACAAATTGTGTTGTGTTCCACGTTTGCATCCCGGCTGTGACAGGCAGATAATCGTGTTGTTTTTTGTTATTTTTAACTCTAAATCACAAAATCCTCTTTATTTAGAGATGACATGGAACACTACTTCTGGTACAGTGCCAAAGTCTCTTCTAAGAAAAACATTCATTATTTAATGTCTAATGATTGTGTATTCATTAAATAGTTTAACTGGACAAGGACATTAGCAGAATGAAATGAACACAGACTTTTCTTAGCTTTTACTGGTGACATGAGACTGAAACAGTGGGTGCTGCTTCACCTAACCACCAGATGTTGCTGTTCATACTGGGGCTGAGGCTTCAAAGCTCAAGTGTTTTTCGACAAATAGAAAGCTTCATTACGCTTCATTTTCCCATCACTAGTTCTCATAACTTTTTAAGCGCTTTAGCCATGTCCTGAACGGTTGGATACAAACATACAACTAGCTCGCAAACAAAGTTAGCTAATGGGCTTAGAGAGTTAGCAGTGAAATCATCGTTATTCCTCCTAACATTGGGCCTGTATACATGACCATAAAAATCAGATAACTGGGAGTAATCAGATTATTGTAATAATCAAATCTGACACATTTACATGCACTTCAGAAATGTGATAATCGAAAAACCCTGGTTTACATGTTTCAGTGCCAAACAAAGGTTATTCAGTGGCAACTCAATTCTCCATAATTGAGAAAGCCTTCTGGATGGGAGATGAAATGTCTTCAAGGAACTTAAACAAGTCCAGTTGCCACTGAATAAACCTTTTGGGGATAACCCTGACCAGGACACAGATATGTTTCAGTCGATTATCGAATTTCTTTCGGAGTACGTACGTAGTGATGAAGTTTCAAACTTCCTGTTATTTTCAAAACATCCGGACGCCTACAGTCCTAGCATTAGCTAGTTGATGGAGATATTAGGTCTGCAAAATAGGCTATATGCTGCTGCTGTCCTTTGTTTATACTCCATGAGGAGTTGGCTTTCATACGGCAAGCATCTGCCTTGTTTGCTGTCCGCTCACGTTGTGACTACGTCACTTCCATTTTCTACGATTTTTGGTTTCTTTTTACACATGCGCAGATGTAAAAGACCAAAATAAATCTGATTAACGTGTATACATGCACGAAAACAGAGTATTGGGGAGAAATCCAGGTGTCTTTATCCAATTTCTCATAATCAGATAACTGAACAAAAATTTTCAGTGTGCATTGATTCTTTTATACACATATCCGTACATAAAACAGACAACCGTGAGTGACTGTACACACTCACATAAACTTGTATTTTAGAAGCCAACTTACTAGCCTGTTTTAGTGAATGTGTTTGGGGGATTAGTTTGTATTAGTTTTTAGTAACTGTAACAATTTCCACATTACTCCAATATTAGTAAGTAAATGACATAAAATCAGGGTTATTTATTTATTTCATTTACATTCTATTATGAGACCTGGAATATTATAGATAAAAAAACAGGGTTTTTTTTCAGTTTACAGATCAGTATTAAACTGTCCGAAATATAAGGATTATTCAATAGAACGGACATGAGAGGACAATTTTAGGTCCTTATCTACAAATTACATACTGTACATGTTTGCCAACCATCTGCTGCTTGGATAGATTTTTCAGAAAGCCACTGGTCAATCGGGAAATTCTAGAAACTGAAAGGAGGGGCACAGAGGGGGAGACCTGAAGCAGAGATACTGAATGAGATGAAAGTGACAGGTGCAAAATTGTGTTCTGCAAATAACTGATGTTGTTGATCATGGGCTAATCACAAATAAACCTGCCCGAGAAGCATCGTGTTTTTAAATGTTCTTCAGTATCACTGCAGTCAGTAAGTAATGCAGTGTTAGCAGTCTGTACGTCCATGAATACACTGGAAACCGGAGCTGCTGAAAGCTAATTGGGCACACCTTGTAGTCTACAGCACAAGACGCACATTTTTCCTGACGGGTGGCCCAAACAGTGCAGACTTTTCACTCAGTCTTCATTCTGCACTACCTAAACACAGCTGGTGCTACAGGGAGTTTTTAGCATCACTTACCCAGTCTGGATCAGCCTCAGGACAGCACCTCTGGAGCTGGTGAGCATTCAGTGTATTGGTGAAGAACACTGACGAGCTGCTGTCACTGTGAAGAGAAACAAGAACAGTTAACTAACTCATGCTAGTAACAGCTTTTTCTATTCCCTTTACTAACATTGATTCATTGGCACAGCTGTTGCTTTTTTTAAACGTCATTTTATGACCTACCAAGGTGTTGCATATCTTCATATACACAGCTGTTCAGTCAGGATTGTTACTCTGTATGTGCTGCTTGGCTGTGATCCCACAAACACAAAAGATGTGTGTAAACAGGTCTCATTTTAATCCCCAAGATATATTTTTTGTTCTGGAGGTGTGCCGTTTTATTTCACATATTACACACAAATTACATTTAGCTGAATAGATCATGAGCATCTTGTATGAAACCACATTATAACGTGTCTTTTTTATGAGGATTTTTAATTTGGGGAGTTATATTATTGAATAGTTGCAGAATCATTTATCAGTGTATGTGAACGGGCAACCTCTAGGTGGGAGAATACTTTCTACTCGTGAAAGAGAAATCATCACAATCAGCTTGGTGGAGATGTTTAAAAACTGGTGAAAGCATGCTAATTTTTGAAAAGTCAAGAACTGTCCTCAACACTCCTCCAATCAGCAACAGCATGCAGCGTGCGTCCTTCTGTTTAAGAACGAGGTGAAGGTAAGTGCTTCAATGTTGTAGTGGTGATTTACTCATACCATTAACACTGATTCTTCTTTACAGCCACAATTTTCTCTAAATTGTGAACTTAAAATGGGTCTTGGGTTATTGTCAGTGATTGATAAGGTGGGAAATTAATAATTTACAGTACACTAATAGATGGGTTTTATACTAAACTACGATCAAATGTACTACAGTGTATGATAACTTTATCTACTTTATCTTTCTGGAGATAAAAAATGTATGTTGCTCAAACACATTTGACACATTTTGAGTCCATTATAGAGGAAAATGGGATTTTACCATAGGGTAAATGTAGCGCATTAGATAGGGAGTGATTCAGACACAGCTATGCCAGCAGCTCCAGCGTGTGTGTTACATTTATGTATTTATTTTTGATAGATTTTTCCTTATACCTGAGTTTTAATTCTCAGTGCAGCTTTCTTTTCAGTACCAACACATTTCTTCAGTGCCAGTTTTTTGATAGTGATTCAATGCCAGCGGTTACTATTTCAGGTCAGGTTTGGTTTCAAGGCCAAAATCAGCTCTATTTGCTTTGAGTTAAATGTTAAAATCAGAATGCTAACATGCTGATATTAGCAAGCATGTTGTTTATAATCTTAGACTGTCTGAAATCACTTCTTATGTACTGTGTAGTACACTACACTTATGCCAGGTCCAAAATACACAATATTGTAGTCTGATACAATGATCACTATGACATATAAAGCAATTATAGAATCATACATTCTTGCTGTCACTTTGCTGACTGATATGACTGCACATTTACACCCGGCCAATCACAGCTCTGCATCGCAGTAGTGCCACAGGCCCCACAAAACCTTCTGTTTCACAACTCTGCGTAGTATGAGCAGCGATAACATGTGCAGAAGAGCCCTCTGTGCTCCAACTGATCAGTGCCGCCAACCAACATGATGTGGACAATGAAAAATATTCTGACATGCTCGTCTTTGAGGCGTCCCAGAGTGGCTTTAGCAACGAACAATCACTGCTCCACAAGTTAGATTCGGAGTTCCACAGGGCTCTGTGCTTAGACCGATTCTCTTTTCATTATACATGACTCCCTTAGGCAATATTATAAGGAAACATTATTAATTTCCATTGCTACGCAGATGATACCCAACTATATTTATCTATGAAACCAATCATTTAGGCAAACTTCAACCATGTTTAAAAGACATAAAGGCTTGGATGTCCTGTAATTTTCTACTCCTTAATTCAGACAAGACAGAGGTTATTCTATT
>JAUMHL010000011.1:15934070-15984819 GCA_032362345.1 Sandelia bainsii
TAACAAACGATACTGCCCCCAGACGTTCATGTAGTACATTGCAGTTACAAAAACCAATGTGGTTCTCTGTGACTGGAACCTCTATTGAAGGCTCTGTTTATGACGCGTCGACAATAAAAAATTTTAGTTTTAATTTTTTGTAGTCGAAGTCGTCGATTACGCCGACAAATCGTTGTAGTTCTACTGCTAACCCAGAACTGACATTGTTGGTGTGTCTGGTGGTGGTCGAAACAACCATCCAGTCATAACACAGCAACACAACACAACCTCAGAATTATTGCCAGAGACCCGTGATTTGTCTTTGTGAACTCTACGTATATGTCATCAAGAAACTGCAGTATGAAGAAGTGAAAGATATGTTTGAAGTCATCTAGAAATTATGTCTTATATGTTTGTCCATCAGACAACAAATTAATTTTTCACCAATCCTATCAAAACCTGAAATATACCGATTTGAAAAATCCACCATGGGCCTCTGTAATCTCAATCTAAAATTGTTAAATAGCATAGAATAAATCAATAATGTAGAAAAATTGGTTCCAGCCTCTTCTAACTTCTGGTTGCGTTAGCAAAAAGGTCAAAAATAAACTCACATTAACTGCAAAAGACAAAATCCAACAAGTCATTCATCAGCAAACTTTCAGCAGCTACAAAGGGACACTAGACCACCACTGCCTATTATTCACCACCCACTGGATTAAGACTTCCAGTGTCCTTGAAAGAAGTTGTACACACAGCCTTAATATTTGTCAACCAAACAGACCAGAGATATTTTGTGATGGCACATGATTGATTTTTTAAATGAATTCATTAAATATGCATTACAGCTAGAAGCTGAACAAAGACTGACTGGCTGCCATGTTGTTTATATGCGAAGCCAATCAAGAACATACTTGTGGGTCTTGTGACATTGATACATTCGTTTTCTTTGTAACACTTGATAGATTTCAACTGTTGTGTTCATGTAGCTGCAGGGTGACAGTGCAGGGGAAAAAAGGAAAAGCTGCTCTTGCTCTCAGGTACTGGGCTTGTGTCGTTGTTGTGCGTTCTACGCAATATCAATGCACCATACGTCATTGGGTTGCTATATCATATATAGCGAAATGACACTTTTTATTATGTAAAAATATATACTACTACTATTATATATAGTATTACTGTGGATGTCAGGATATGGCACAACTCTGCATGCAGACACTACAGACTACTGATGGGTCAGAGAGAAGTGTTACTACCGCAACCAGTGTCGTCATCTGAACTCTGAAGTATTTCCCAAACTTTTTCAGCGGTCTTTCATCTTGCTACTTCGTCTTCAGCCTCACAACCAGCTCTGTATGAAGAAACAAGAACAGCATTCTTTCGATGTCCTCTGTTGTTCCCGTGTGTGTCAGCAGTTTCACGGCAGTGAGGAGATACTGTATTTGCAGTGGGAAACAAAGTACTAGGTAAAAGCAAAGTGAGTAGAGTCAAGTTCCTTCCTTGTACTAGTTCCTTGTTCCCTATGCGATCAATATCAATATGCATGATGTTCTGAAGAATACATGGATCTGGATCTTTTATTTCTTCACTTGTTACCTATATTTTTATACCTCTCCACTACACCTTGAACAGTTCCTCACTTCTGGAAAATGGGTGGACACAGCGTCGGCAATTTCCAAAAAGAATTTCAAATTTTGACTTGTCAGACCTCAGGGCAGTTTTAACACTCCACCTCAGTCCATGTTTAGTGAGCTCAGGCAGGCTCAGACAAGGCAGTGGTTTTCAGAGGTGATCCTGAGATAATGCAGTGATTTTCATTACAGAATCGTGATCTGATTTTAATGCAGTGCCCCCTGAGTGCCTGAAAAGCACTGCAATTCAGTATTGGTTTTCAGCCTTGTCCCTTGCGGGCAGAGATTTCTCCGGATTCTCTGAATCTTTTTTATTTTTATGTTGAGAAATGTTACTTCTTCAGATACAGTATGTTTTTTATTCTTAGGTGAATATGTTTCAAACTTATCTTAACGAAAGATTCCTGTGAACCGGACTCATCAAACCGTATTGCCAGTTAAAACTCTGGCAGCAAGGCTTGTCCTTCTAACTAAAGAATCAGGGAATGCCAGCATAGTAGAGGGAGGTCTAGGCGCGGCAGAGTGGACTGATTTCAAGCCTCATGTTAGCACTAATTAACGTTGCATATTATAGTTTAAGTTGTTGCCCACACAAACCTTACCCTATCCTTACTTCTGAAAGACTCAAGCTCTCTGTGATGTTTCTTTTATACCCAATCAACCAATCAGTTATTAGTTGTCTTTTTTTTTTTTTTGTTCCATCCTAATGTCTCCTAACTTTTATGAACTTGTTGCTGGCATCAATTAAAATTAAATTAAATTTCTCAGTTTAAGCACTTGATATGTGGTCTGTGTACTATTTTCAATCAAATACAGGTAAAATGGTTAAAAGGTTAAATGATTAGCAAATCGCTGCACTCGGTTTCTATCTGCATTTTACTCAGCACAAACAGGGTTGTACTTAAAGATGTTCCAAGCAGATCCCAGTTGGTACTGGGCCTGAATTATAAGCTTGAGGGCCAAAACACTCATCTATTACATTGCATCTATAGCAGTTACCCTTGTAAGTAAACCTGTTTAAAGCCAGGCAGAAGATAGACACTCAGTAAGGAAACAGACACATCTTCCCTCTCAGCTGTTGAAAGAAGATTGTTGAAGCAGTTTTCCCCTCAGTTGATTACAGTGATGTCATACATCAACATGCTACTGGCTCCACTCTGAGGCACCTAGACTCCATTTACCACTGTGCCTTCAAGTTTATTTCTGGAGATAATTACAACCCTCACAATTGCTTTCTTTATGATAAAGTTGGTTTGGCCTTCCATATCTGAAGGGCAACCAACTTTTTTATTTATCTACAAAGTCACTGTTAGAAAACTGTCATCTTATCTTATATCTCATCCCTGCTGCTGTGGCACTCCGGCCTACGCTTAACACACTCCTGTGACTCAGTTACCCTGAACCAGAGCTGATCTTCTGTAGCAGAGTCTACCTTTGCTGTGAGGGCATCAATTTCAATGAATACTCTGCAATGTCAGTAAAAAAAAGAAATCAAAACATTTATACCTCTCTGTAGCCTGAAGAACATTCTCACTAATCGTTCTCTTCATGCTTGAGACAGCTCCCACTGGGACTCCACTTTTTAAATTGTCTAATTTCAGTTGCCTTCATTAACGTGTTTATCCTTCCCTCTTACATCCCTGACATTTATTTTAAATGTAAACAGGGCATCGCTTTTAACAGCATATGTGCTCAGCCAACCTATCCTGTATAAAAAAAGGTTAAATAAATAAATAGTCTCAAAAGGGGCTTCTGCATTGCATTCTGGTCTATTGACTTTCTTTTCTGTAATAAATTTTCACCTGTTGCGTGTCACCATACGCAGTTAAAACATATTACAGACAGTGTTCCAGTTTGTTCTAAAACCTTTCATTGCAATAAATTTGGGTGGTGCATGAGTTTTGCACTACTCCCCCTATCCCCCAAGGATAACAAAAAAGATTCCTCTATAATCAAGGTAAAAAAACACTGGCTAAAAAGTCTTTGCAGTACTTGCTCCACAGGGATTGAATCAGCACGAACACAGAGAGAGAGTATCAAATCAAAAGCTCAGTTTGTGAATCTGGAGCAGAGCTTAGTAAAGGTAAGGAAGGAAAGGAAAAACGAGACTCCTCTGCTCTATTTTGTGAAGTGTTTCCTGCCTATTTCATCATTCCATCCTCTATCCTAGTGTGAGATGTACCCCATGGCCGCTTTTCCCATTCACTCACCAATCTGTAAAATATGATGTGCACACATGCATGGATCACATAAAGATAAGACATCTCAAATATTCCCATGCCAAGCTCACTGACCTCCTCACACTTGCTGCTCCTCCTTCAAACAGCCCGACGTTTATCAAATGAAAAGAGTAAAAAGCCAAAAACAAATCTGTGGCATCATCCCCCCCGTGGCAGAAGGCTTTTGCTGTAAACATGCCTGAGAACTTGGCTATCAAAAGAAATATAACATCACTGGTTAAATAGACAATTAGCAGTGACATCATCTCAGCCGCTGCCCTTGCCATGCAAATTCATCAGCATTGTGCTCTAATGTGTATCTGTGCAAGTGCAATGCTGCTTCAGACTCAATTTGTTTCTTTGCCTGTCTGAGAAAAAGCTCAAATGGTCTGAGGTGCCCATGTGTGTCTGTGTGTTATTCAGTGTTTCATCGTGTGTGATCATCAGGGTTATCATATTCCAAAACAAAAAATGAAATATTTTAATGAACTGAAATAAATAAAATAATTTATTTAACTGTTGCCTAGTGCTGCTCAAGTGGGACTGTTGGGTTTTCTGCATTATTCTGTATATACTTATATTCTGTAAGGTCTTAAACCTTACAATGTAAAGTGCCTTGAGATGACTTCTGTTGTGATTTGGCGCAATGTAAATAAAGTTGAATTGAATTGAATAATTTACCAGATGGATGAACTAAAACTGATCTAAACTAATAATGGTTAATACAAAAAAAAGCTAAAAAAAAGCAAAGCCTTATGTTGGACTATTTCAGATTAATGGTGAAACTGATATACTGCAAGAAAATGTAGCCAGACCACTCAATATAGATCATAATATACATCAAACAATAGTCATTTTCGGTAAATGCATCTGTGGAATAGAACTCAAAGGAAAAACCCAACAAATTAACAAAAAGATCAATTTTTGCCATTGATGGCTACACGTATACGTAGCTGAAAGAGACAGCGAGAAAGAGCAACAAGGGACACACCAGCATCCAACAGCAGCAGATCCTAACACACTGAGAAGATCACAGTGGTGGATCACCAGCTCCAATAAAAAAAACTGCTTTGTCAACCAGAATGTGTTACATGCGAACTTTCATGCTGCACTCAACCTGAAATTCGAAACTTTGGGGACTGGGCACATTAATTAATTGACTGTGCTGAAAATGCAAAGAACAACTCAGAGCATCAGTCAGTTTATCACACTGAGTTGACACTGAAAAACTGTCCTACTGTTGATGCCTCTGCATAATGTAGCCTGAGGTTAATGGTTCAATTATTCAATCACTGCCTTGCCTTTTACTGTACGAGTGCTTAATAGGCTTTGCCTAAAAAACAAATGTACTGTATATGTTAATGCAATTTAGTGTTGAAATGTTATTCTCATCCTTAACTATAATGACAATAAAAAAGAAAATAAAACCAAAGCTGGAACTAAAACAGACTTAAATACTGATAAGAAAAAGAAACTGAACAATATAATCAACAGAAAAATAAAACAATATTGTAAAACTACTATAGCTTGGTCATTATGCTGCCAAAGTGTAGGGGTGCAACGGTTCTGAAACCAACGCAGAAGAGGCAACACTAACGTCTGCGGTCTCGTGTTGCAGAATCACAACACTTCCCGCACTGTCGATCAGCTGCCACTGGTATCAACTTTCCACATATTATCAGCTCCTGATGCCCACAAATTCTGTTTATTATCCCAGAAACGTAATATTTCTTGTCGTAAGAAGACCTATCACTTTACATTAAGAATGTAACTGTGTCTATAAAGAGGGCATATTGTGAGCAGCCTGCAAGCTTCAGCTCTGGTGAGGAGTTCAGGCACAGTACAGAGTGTGGGTCATCTGTGTTTCTTAAGCACTCAGAGCTCAGTAGTGTTTAGTGTTTCAAACTGTTGGTGATTTAGTAAAACGACTTAAACCAAATTATGGCAAAAAAAAAAAAAAAAAAATCAAGGTCTGAATCAAACCATGGATCTGAACAATCATTATGCCTTTACTAAAGAGGCACTTATGACAGGGTAGAGGCAAACATTAAAGGTATGCTAAGGTGTTTCTGTCAATAAGACTTCCTAGGGAGCAATATTTTTATCAGTGCCTTCTCTTTTTACTGTAGCTGTGCAGGTGTTTTAAAACATGGCAAATGGAGAAGCATAAGAAGAATAAAGAGAAAAACAGCAGCAAGCAGGAGGCTGAATACTGCTAGATAGCAAACATGGGAGGTATTGAAACAAACATAACTTCAGAGAATTGAAAAAAATCTGCTCTGCAAATGTTTCACAACAAAATAATTTCATACAGTTTGTTTCACCTAAAAAACACAAATATGTTCTGATGAGAAACACTGGTTGAAACATAGCTATTTGCAATGTGCAGTGCAGTGTTTCCCCTACCATTATACAAGGGGGGCGCCCCGCCCCCCCAAGACGGCCAAGTTAATTTTATTTAATTCGATTTTCTGTACAGCGCCAGATCACATTAGAAGTCATTTCATGTCTCCTTTCCTATAGCACAGGTCTGTACGTTGTTCTTTTATTAAACTAACTAAACAGCCTCATGTTATTTATCTTATTTACGTGACGTCTCTACATGGTCACGTTTACAATTCTCCTCTGATGTCTGAGTTCTGCTGTGATGCGCACACACACAGGTGAACACAGAGAGAGCGCGCGTCGGGAAATATGACTTTTAAAGCATAAAGGCCAAAACACACACACACCGACCCCGGCGATGCGCATAACACACTGGCGGTGGCGCAATTTTTCCCCCAATCATATTTAAACAGTACAGCTGACATTAAGCAAACAAAACCATCTATTTATATGACTTTATTGCATTTTAAATAATGCATGTTAAATAACAGATTTCTAGAGTCTGGAACCTTCCAGCTGTATGTATAATTATTTCCTGTGCATTTGGCGACGTCGCGTAAAATGATCCATACATTTCCACAGTTAGAACTTCTGTGCGGTGTCCACAGCGCTAACTTTATTAATTATTCATGATTATTAATTGTTCCTGACACAGACTCAGGATCATTCAGAGTGTGACAGTAAATTATTTTGTGGAGAACTTTTCCACACGCTGTGCTTGTGTGCTGCATCAGGAATGTCTGCATATTTAAATACACAATAAACGCTGCAAAAGTACACAAACAGAATCATAACCAAGAGAAATAGTGAAAGTACTGTGGCCGAGGCGTCAACTGGAGAAACAGAACAGGGGGGAAACAGAATATTGCCAAATAAAGCACAAACTTCATTAGGTTTACATCAATTTGAAAAAATCCAATGTGGGGCCTGATTCACTAAGATACCAATTAGGGAGTACTAAATTGCAAGCGCATTCTTGAAAATCATGCGTTTTGTTGGTGGCCGTTTTGTGGGTAATCTACTACAAAAAAATACGTGATTGACAGAAGGAGCAAAATGTGGTGGAGGCAGCTGTATTGTATTGATGTCCACCATAGAGAGTTTGGAGAATGACCATACATACTAAACATTCTCCTGTCTTTAATGCAAGTAATGATTTTACAAATCATTATGAACATTACCTACATATGTGTTAGCTACAATGATATGTACCTGTGAACTCAACATTGCACAAAGCTAGAATCACAGTGTGACTGCTCACTGTCACAACCTGCTAGAGATCTGCTGTGAAAAAGGCTTTTTGAGGTTATGGGTACATCCCAATTTCCTTAACTGATCACGCCTCGATCACTGCTCGACCCAGAAGTCTTTGGGTCAAGTCTGCTCCATCTTGAAGGACGTCCCAAAGCTCATATTTGCGATTCAAGGAGCGAGGAGAGATCGCTGAGCAGAGATAAGCAAGCACACAAGAGACCATCCTTCATAGGAGTCTTTTACTGGACAGACACACCTACACCTCTTTATAGGAAATCTGTTAGTGACAGCACGCTGCTGCTGATCAGACTGATCTGACACATCACAACACTGCTGCAGCTGTGTTTACTAAAGTATAGGCTGCAAATAACAGATTTAGACTCAAGTTTTTTGTTTTGTTTTTTGTTTACACCATTCACCATCCACAAAGTAGTGGATCTGTGGTAGTTGTTCATCAGATTGATAAAAGAACCACAAAAATCTTTCTAGACTGTCTTTTGTCATTAAAATGCTTATTGTCGATGTAGTTAAAGAGTTCACATAGAAATGTCCTTGTTTTTGAAAGAAAAGCAGATGTTTTTGTCCAATAAATAAATCAATGGATGGAAATGTGTTTTTTAATAAAATATCTACATAGGCATAGCTAAAAGAGATAGAAGGATACAAGACATATGCCGATGTGGCGATCCTGCTGTTGGACCAGTAAGTAACTTTATGGTAAGGGTCCATGAATTATGATGAACTTGTACTTGATTACATGCATGAAAAATCATGAATTCATGCATGCAATATCAGGACGGAAAAATTAACAGTATCTCCACGTAGGACTAAGGAACACCTGTCATGGTTTCTCATGCCGATTCCTGTCCACCACAGTATCAAAACTACCAGGTAGAGTTACTGTGGCTGATTCGTGTAGTCCCTCACTTTAAAACTCGCAGGATGACTTGTCCCATTTAGATCTGCAAAACACTCCAGTTGCGTATGTGATGCTAAATGACACAAAGATGACGTCTCCATTTCCTGCCAGTCAGCTGCATTCTCAATTAGGCTACAGAAGAATAATTTAATGTAATAACAGCAAGAGGGATAGAGAAATACTTAGTGGCTTATACTTTTTAACAAACATGCTAAGGTCTGAATGCATTGGGTAAATACGTCTGATGTTGGCACAGACCGTGTCCCCAAGTCTTGTAAGATCATTTTAGTTGGCTAGCCTTAACAGATTTCTTTAGCTTAGCATGTAGCAATCCTGAGTTCCATGGAAAGCTTATGGTAAGAAAACTAGCTAGAGTTTTGAAATAAATATGCAATAAATTATTTCGAGTGAGTTGTGGTTTTTGGTTAGAACGCACATTATACTGCTCAAGACTGATGCTTTCTTTGCCCTTGCTATGTTCAAATCTGTTCCCTCTGCCATGATGGGCCAGGCTGGCTGCGTCTGACATGTCATAAAGTGTGTCTGTTGATGACAAGTTACATATTGCAGTAATAGATGATCTGTGTGGCAATGACAGAGATGCCATTCGCCATATTACGAGTCAGTGTACCTTCAACATTATTATTAGAGTGAAGAAGCTACTCTTGGCCTTCTAGGCAGAATTGCAAAGACAAAAACATCTCAGACTTTCCAATAAAAACGAAAGATTGAGATGGGCAAAAGAGGTGTTTGAATCACGAAGAACAGTCATGAGATGCAGACTCAGATGTCAAGCATGGTGGAGGTAGTGCGATGGTCTGGGGCTGCTTTAGTTGTGGTAAAGTGGGAGGTAAAAGCAATCTTGAAGAAGAAAGGCCATCACTTCATCCATGTCATACTCTGTGGACAACACTTGATCAGAGCCAGTTTAATCCTACAGCAGGACAACGAGTCAAAACACAGCTCCAAACTATCCATTTCATCTATTTAAAAAGAAAAGAGCGTTCAATGCAACCACAGTCACTCTGTCAATGACTATATTTCCCATTCAAACCCCTTTCATGTATGTTTTCACAATGCTAAATGATTCCAAATGTTTGAACAGTAGTGTAAACGTGAGGATGAAATTACCTATGCTTCAAGTAGAACTGTAGTTTTCTGTGATGTAGTTACATAATTTACATTTTTCTGAAACCTTTACTTATAAATCCTTCCAACAAAACATTTCACTCATAATCTGGATTACTGAATCTCTCCTTACATCTTTTCCTTGGCTCCCTTCTCATGTCTTTGGTGCAAGGGAGTAATATATAAGTAACGGATACAAGGATCCAATTAAGGAAACTGAGATTAAGCCCTTTAACTGCAACCTACATTACCTAGCTATCAAGTAATTATTGTTCATACATGTGAACACTGTCAGGAGTACGTCACTCTGTGGCAAAATACATAATTTATGGTCGGATAACAATGAAAAATATAGAGGTTAGTAATGACAACGTTCAAAGCCAGCAATTGCCTGGACACAATATAGCATATATCCAGTAATATAGCAATGTATTTTATATGTCTGTCATGTCTCAGCTTACAGCACAGTGCAGCTTTATGTTCTGGGGAGTCATGTTTGTAAAAGAGTTTACATTATATTTTGATTATTGTGTGTCACAAAATGTCACTATCTGTCATGATCAACCAACAAGCAAAGCTTCTACTTGGCTGTTCCTGCTAGAAGACTATAATGACTCTCTGCATGTATCTGTATCTACTTTTCTCATACTGTATGGCTATTTTATCCTCCAACATCTGCTGGATTTGCATAATGTCCTTCCACTGTATATCATATATATACAGTAGCTTCTCTATACTGCACTCCCCCACATTCAGCAACTTTTCCCGAGGGTGAGCTCTTCTAGCCAAGACGCTCAGTAGGTTGGATTGGAAGTTTTGTCTGATGACAGCCGCACTGATCGGGGATCTGTTCTAACATCGGGGGGTCCCACTGTGGAGCTTCACCAGAGCCTCCTACTTGCCTGCTTCTCTTTTCTCCCTGTATTTACTTAATTTCACTTTACTTCTCCTCACTGCCATGCTCTCTCCCTGTCATCTTTCCTCTTTCTCTTTCTTTCTCCTCCCTCACAAGATGTGTCACGCCGTTTAGACTAATTGACAGCACCTCTTGGGCATGACACAAATAGAGCCTCAATTTACAAGTCAAATATGTATAAGGAGTGGTGCGTGAATGGTAGGGAGCCAGGCAAAGCTGCGAATGCAACAGGATGGGGGTGACGAGGGTGAGTGATGAATAAAATAACTGGATACAAGATGGTGAACGGGGGCTGAAAATGGGGCACAGAGGGAGCTCAATAAAAGTAAGGGGAGTCTCACACAGTGAGACCAAGCGTGTGTTAAGCATGTGCAATGTGAAGCTGCTCATTCAAGTTTGTCCTCGGATGTGTGCTTTTGTCTGTATGTATGAATGTCAGTGTGCTTGTGTCCGCATGAACACATGAGCGTCAATGCATGCAGACAAAAAAGTATTTTTATACAGTAGGCGGTATGGGTGTGCTCGTGCATGTGTGTATATGTGCAAGAGTGTGTGTATATAGAGAAAAATCCAGACTGTGGGGGGGAGAGGAGGAAGATGGATGAACAGGTAGCTGCCTCCAAACCTCTAACTGCTGGAATAAAGCCGTACAAACACAGCACACTTACCTATCAATCTAGCTGTCAGCAGATTACACTGTCTGACATACATACAGTACATACTCGCACAAAGTGTGTGAAATAGAGGGCAGAGCGAGAGAAAGGGGGAGAAACGAACAAAAGATGGAAAGATGTCAGGGAGGGAGCAGATGAATGTGTAGCAAGGTTGCAAAATCACTCAGCTTAAGAGAGGGTTTGCGTGTTGATGAGAGTGTGTGTGTGTGTGTGTGTACCCTCTGTCATCCCTACTCTACTATTTTTGCCCAGTTGCCATAGTAACCATCATCCTTATGCTTGTGTGTGTGTGTGTTTGGTGAATGTAAAGTCGATGCAGAGGCAGGCAGAAACTGCATTGTCCACACCTCGAAGCTGCACTCTTCCCCTCAGCTCTGAGCTCTATGGTGACCAGACAAAGCTAAAAACACACATCACCCATAATCCCCTGCTCGCCTCCATGCCCGACCCGACCCCCCACCGGCCTTCGATAATCATTCACAGTTTGAGATTATTCATGGCCTCAGTTATATGGAACAAATTAAGGACACATAGAATGACTAGGTGCTCATTAAGGGCTATTTCAGATAGGGCTCCATTATAGAACGCTCTAATTAAACTGCTGTGGCACTGAAGCTGCATACAGCTGACCTCGCCGCCTCCAAAGACACTTCAGCTCTATCACGCAACCAGGATCCACTCATTACTACCCTGCACTCTCTCCGGGATAACGAGTGTGTGTGCGCGTGTATGTCTTCATGTCCTTGTATGGACAAATTTTGTTTAAATACTATTGTTGTGAGAACATTTCAGCTGGTCCTCAAAAGTTCAAAGAGCATTTTAGGGGTTAAGATTAGGTTCTAGGGTTAAGGTTAGAGTTAGGTTTAGGTTAGGTATATAGTGAGACATGACTGTGTGTGTGTGTGTGTGGAGACCTGTCACACTGTGACATCACTGTTACATCTAAGGCCTGTGTCACACCAAGCCAGCGGTCGGCTGTCAGGCCATCCATGAGTGTGTTTTCAGCAATTTCAATTAAATTTGTGTAAATTAATTTAATTCTTGATTTAAGTCGACTATATTGAGTAATTGTTGCACATCTACTCCAGAGTGCATGAGACCTGAGACTAAGTTTATCTTTCACTATGGCAATGATAAAAAAGCATACGGCCAAGACAAAGCTGGAGAGGCTTCAGGATATATTTATATATTATATATTATATATAAATATCTGATACTTCTTTTTACCAACAGTTGGTCTTGTTGGCCACAATAACCCCACCCCCAGCTCCTGACGCAAGCAGCTCTTGGTTCGAGACCAGCAAAGAGTTGGTGCCGCTCTGGAACCAGTTTTCCTAGCAGAGGGCCTTTGGCTGTCAAAAGAACAAAGAACTGGTTTGAAAATTAAGAACTGGCTCTGAACCAGCCCTGGAACTGGCTTTTTAACACATCTGCAAAAATTGTTTCACTATGTCATTATGGGCTGTTTAGATTTAGATTGATGGGACGAAATGGTGTTTTTGCCTGTTAAGTCTACAACACAATTAAAAAAGCAAATGATGACGGGGTCTGAATTAGGAATTATGAAATTTAAAAGCTGAATAGGGCCAGATGAGGATACATGCTAGTGTGGCGTACTGAATTACACTTTATAAATAAGAAGTATCACCGCTGATGTTTTCTCCGTGTGAGATTGTTTATCACAGCATTTCACGCAGCTCACAAGTCTTTCAATTAGAGCTTTGTTTGCACCCAAAGAGGCATCCTGTCTCACCTCATCTGTTTCAATTTAAGGTGTTGTTGACTGACAAACATTACTGAGTTTCATTATCAAGACGGCGTAACTGATCAGCAGTGGAATTAAGACCTAGGACACTCAAGACACACACTCACTTCTATGTCATACACACATTAAAATCACCAGATGGTTTTAATGTTGTGGCTAACCGTCAAAGTCAATGACAACAATTCCAAAACCTAATGATTTATGGCACAATACCAGGCTGCAGAGGAATTAAGTTAGAGTAGTCATAGACAGTTCAAGAAACAAAAGGTTACAGGGTAGGACCTGTATGTGCTAATAGTAGTGCTAATCGTACTGAAAATGTCCTTGATATGCCGGTTGTCTGGATTTAAAGCAGGAATATGTATGGTGCCAAACATGCCAGGTTAAGTAGCAACCCGTCAGCATTTAAAACAGCACCACCGGGATCTGTATGACAATTTAATTCTTGATAAAAAAGCATCTGCTGGTGCAACTCCAACCTCCAGTGGGTCAAATAAGCTGCCTAACAGACTTCAGGGATCACTGGCTGAAGTGCTGCTGGGTAGTAGCAGAGTTTGTAGGGAAAGCCATGATGCCCCTCAACACAGTGAATAAGGTTGGATTTAAGATGCTCAACAAGCTGTATAGCACGTCCTCATGCGCATACTGCAGAATGAATTACTTGCTGTACAGGGTGTAGTGAATAATGCACAAAAAATGAATAAAAAAAAATTGAAGTGTTACATGATTTCCATTTGATTCTTATTCCAAAACTTTAAATATGTTCATTTTTTAAAATCAAAATCTGAAAGTCAACAAATAAAAATTAATTGTCAACTCTTCTGGGCAGGGATATCTGTGTTTTGGCGGTGGTACATACTGTATTTCAATATTTAAATATAATCACACTGTTGTGTGATTATATTTTGTGTGTGTGTGTTAAAAGTCTATTTCACAAATCAGGAAAAACGTTCCTGAAAATCCCAACAACTAATTGTGGGAAATCATAGTTGTTCCCCTACGTTTAGCACTAGGACAATTCAACTATGTAATCTATATATCTTTTAGTGTTTCTTATGTTTCATATTTCAATCCTGTTGAGATGTAGTTTAGGAAGCTCACACCATCATTATGTACAGTACACAGATTTATGTTCAAATCCATTTTTGCTGGAATGTGCATTCTGTTCCTCACTTGCCTTTAAATTACCTTAACATTATATGTCAGTTTATTATCCAAGTAAAGATAGACTGTTACAGATACAGTCAAATGTTGATAAAGGTAACACAGTATATTCAGTAGGGCTGGGTGATTCATCTAATTTTATAATTTAATTACGATTTTGGCTTCTTAGCGATTATGAAAACAAGATAATTGTGCCAAGATGGCCTCGCTGTGCCTGGAAAAAATGTTGTCAAAATAAGGCTTAGCTATGTTTTGTTTGAGAAAACCCATTGTTTCTGTAAAAGTTCAATAAGAGCACACTTCCACATGAGTAATCATGTTAAACAATGGAAATTTCAATACTGACAAAAATAATCATTAGAACTTTTACCATAAGCTGCAGCTGTAACATTCAGTCACATTTATAGGTGACAGCTTCAAGAAGCCTTTTCCACATTAACTTCACCGTCAAGTTTGTCAAATTGTCCAATAAAAGCCACAACATGCCTCTAACCATCACCTGTCAGTCTGTACGACTGCACGCTACAACACCTTTTAGTGTTGCAGTTAAAAAACCATTAAACATTCATATCCGTTTCTCATGGCATATGTAAATCCTAACAACTGATAACGTATTCAGAATGTATTAAAAATGTGTTTGGCAGCACAAAGTCTGAACCTCCGAGACGCCTCTCATTATGCCAGCTGACATCCAGTTTATTACATTCCTGAAGTTTTCTACAGATGGTGATCTCCAAATAAAGTCAAGATCTCTGCTTTGTTGGACATTTATTCCAAAACACTGGGAAATCTTTCACTTTGTACCTTTCATGCACGGAAACATGCTAACACCACAGTCAAACACCGAATAATATATTCCAGTCAACACAAACAAGATCCACATGCTACAAATTATGAAGGAGTGACAGCTACTTCATTAAAATCTGCCTGTATTTCATCATCAACATCTTTCTAATTGTGAGTTACTCCAGAATGCAGAATTGTAAAACTTCTCCACCTGCTGTACAGCTATCACCGACGTGATGGAGTACACTTATTAGAGCTATTAACACCACAAACATAATTAAACTCACAGGAATCTGAGTGACTTTTGCTTTTCAATCACTGTTTCACAACACTCATTATTTGCATGCTAATAATATCTCTCATGTGGTGACATACCACAGATTAGTGAATAACTGGCTAACGACAGCAGCATCACCAGCCTGCTGTCGCATTACACTCATCAGTTATAGTAGCAATGAGCTACACAGTGAAACAATAACTGTAAACAAATAAAAACATGTACATCAACAGCCAGAGATAATCAAAATGAGACCCCGGAAATGTGCATAGAGTACCTGTCAACGCCAGGCCAGCTATTTTTCTTTCGACTCACTGTTTAAAAAAATGTGAATTGATGTTGGTGTGTGGCCACTTGAAACATGGAAAAAATAAGTTATTTCGCGTAATCATAGAACATCTGTACTTTTTTTTTCTTATAAAAAGTCATTATTCATACAGCTTATTGTGCAAAATCCAAAGATATTCAGACTATCTTTGCAGACATTGAAAAGAGACAGAAAAGCGGAAAGTCCCCACATCAACTATCAGAACATCTTCAACTGTCAGTGGAGTATTGCTGTAAAGCAGGTCAGCTATTCTGCTCTCCAAGGATCTAATATGTAATCAATTACTTAAACATGTAAATTTATGTACATGTTTCCACTTACAGGTTTTTAAGTCACCATATTTTATACTTGCAGGTTAGCCAAATGCAAGCTGGGATCAGATCCAGCTCCCTGAAACAGTGAGCTGGGGGAGCAGGTATTAAAAACACATACAAGTAGATGTAGCAAACCCATATTACTATTATATGACTATACCAGTCATATAAGTGAGTTTATTCCATTTGTATTTATGTATAAATATATTTAAATGACAAGACTAAACTGTTCTGTTGTAAACTGCTGTAAAGTGATACACATAAAAAAAGAGAGAGGGACAACAATGAAAGGTAAAGGACAGCAGCACACAGTAATCACATAGGTGGATCAACTCAAGAGGTCTATATACAGCCAACAACTCCACCAATTTATTATCTCCTAAGCGGGATGAATGGACTTCCTGGATTTCATTTGGATAAGAAATGAGGCACGGCAAAGAAAACCTATTCGTCATCATTTCCCCATGCTCAGGAAGGGCTATGAATGGCTCTTAAGAACACCATTTATTAAAGCTTACACTCTACTGTATACCCCTGGTTCCTCTTAAAAATGTTCAATTGCACCAGAGCTGGTCATGAATCAGGACATGGGCATTCAAATCCCCCAGGACAGAGTCTCAGAGAGAAAAATGAACTGCGCCATCAGCCCTCTGCAGCAGTACAGCCTCCTGGTGGTGATGATATCATTGCATTCCTCATCTTTAGACCCAGTTTTGATCTTTTTTTGTACTGGAGTCATTTTAATCTCTTTTTCTGTTTTCTTCCACTGCCTCCATCGGTCTCTTCTGTCTGTTCAATTCATGACTCATAATTACTTTTATTTATCTCTGCTCAAAGCTGAAGACTAATATGTTCTTCAAATAACAGTCCAACTGGTACATCAGCATCAGCCAATTAGCTTATCACAGATACTGAAACAGCAGCGCAGTGTAGAAATACACATTTGAGGTGTTGAGGAAGATTCTTCCTTTCTGACCTCAGAAACAGCAGCTGACAGAACAACTTCAGTTCAAGATCCATTTAGCATCATATCACATTGATCTGAAAATCTCAGTATGAGTCATAATCTCATACTTTGCCCGTCTGAGAGCAACAATAAGATTAGTTTTAAATGTATTCAGCATGCGTTTTTGACCACAACTTTAGCTGAACAATATGGTGAATTCACTGATCAGTTGATAGATACAACATTAATAATTAATCAATAACAAATTTCACCCATCATTGTTTAAGTCATTCGTTAACTAAAAATGCCCCAAAAAACATCACAGGCTCTAGATTCTGTTCCGGCTCAAAAAGGGGAATATTTGTTTGCTTGAACTAAATATCCCACAATACAAAGAAAGCAGCGGTGCTTATTCAGAGTAGTCAGATAGATGCTCACCAGCAGCTTGGTGCATCCCAGCTCAAAGTCTGTTTACGTCCTGACTGATTTACCCCACAAAAAGATCCAGCTCCAGCAGCCCTTAAGGGCCAATTCATACTTTCTTCATTTACATGTCCGCTACGGTATTCATGACATAAATTTTGTCACCTCCCAAGTTGGTGTAGATCACTCTACAAACGATCACACGTGGGCCCAAAATTTGTGTCCACACCAACTGTACGCAGTGGCAGTGCATCGAGTGCACATGTGCTGGAATCATAAAGTAGTAGTAGGCTAGTTTCATACTGCAAAGTAACTTTTATTTCAGCATCCAGCCACTATACCATTTAAATGTTCCACTTTTTCATGTTGTTCAGTCAAATAAATAACACTAAGGAGCTCTTTTTCCTGTTGGTGCTACTGTCCAGACTTGTTATCATGTTTTGCAGTGTGGAACGTGTCAGTGTACGTATCCCCCAGTTGTAGTATGAATAGGTGTTTGTGTGCATCCGTAGTGCAAGTTTGCCTCCATCAGAGGGAGAAGTAGCTGAAAGTATGAACTGGCCTTAACAGGACAAGTGGTTTAGATAATAAATAACAAATGGATGTTTTTACATCTATATATCAATATCAAAATCAATTATTGGTCACGCTGTAATTCTAATTTCATGTCTCATGTCTCATCACTGCTAATTTTGCCCTGTGTGTGGAGTTGGGCTGGTAACTCTCCCACATGACTGGCATAAAATAAGAACATTTTCTTTGATTGCATGAGTCACCTGATGGTTCTGGGCTCACACCCTGATTAGAAAGAAATCTGTCTAAATATGCAACTGACTGTCATGAATAAATTAACGTGAGAAAATCACATCTTAGCAAGACAAAGAGTCAGGCAAGATGTAGCAGCAGCTTGATTTATAGACGTTCTCACGTCACCATCAATTAGAGCACAGATAACTTATGGGTTGTTAGAGTATCCTGTCTTGGTAATTGTGCTGCTGCTGGAATTGCTGAATTGGCTGAAGGCAATACAATGTAGAAAAATGCCTTAGTTAAAATTAAACTCACACCCATTAGTAAATTAACCACAAGATTTGACTGTACAGTAATTAGACCAAAAGTCATGTCCAACATGGTTAAATCATTTATATCTGTCGTCCTATAGAATTACATTGGTGCCTCCCGTTTCTTCCACAGCCAGCAGCCTGCAGGAAGAGTGCAGCTGCTGACATACAGTATCCAATGAGATTTATCCCCCCACTGTTGGGAACTTCTCAAGCTAAATTAGCAGCAAATAGCTGCTGTCTCGGCCCGTTTTTGTCACAACAATGAAGCATGTAATTGTTCTGTACACATGCACGAAGGCCAACCACAACATTTACCCTGCAAATACTCCTCCCTCTCAAGTCTTTCATGCATGCAGGCACATTTATTCAGGGCTCTCTTATCGGGTGCCACAAAACAGGCAGGTTTTGTGGTGGCATTGTGCTGTGTAATTGTTTGTGCACCACTGGTGTGCACTTCACAGTCCTATCTTGGACATGCTCCTGTTGAAACGAGTTAGTTGTGAAATCAAGTCAGAGGACAGATGATTTTACATTATAGGCCTGTCAAAGGCAACCAAGAACAGTGGCCAATCTGGCACAGAGACAGGTGAAGCTTGTTGAGACGAATTGCAAGATGAATCTCTGATCAGTTAGAGGCTACTGCAGCAAATGCGACGCCTTTCTAATAGATGTGTGTTTTTGCACAAGCCCATAACAATAGCAGAAATTGCTGGGTTTCAAAGCGCCGTTTTACTCGTGCTCCCTTTTTATTCTCTCGCCTTGATACCCACTCTGTTATGATAAAGAGTGAAGACTGCAGACTGTGTAATATTTTAATTCTGCATATATTTCCATAAAATACCTTTTGTCTGTAATTTCCATGATCTCAATCTGTCAATCAGCCCTCCTCGGTTACATGTGCAGCTCTCTGCGGTGGGAGGGCCCGCTCTCCCTCAAAACATCATTAGTCAGGCCTGTCGTGAGAAGCTATTTCTGACGGCGGCTCATCATAGAGGCTGCAGATGAGGGAGGAAAAGGAAACACATCCTCAACCTCTGACCTGATGTGCTGTTGATATACACTTCTCAGCTGGTGTCAGATGGGAAACCATGGCAGCAAAATGGCAGGCTACAGTGGTAACAAATGGAATGGATTAGTGCACTAAGTGCCATGCGATTATGTGCTGCAGCAGCTGCACACATGAGGCAGCTGAGCACTTACACATTGCCCTCTGGTGGCTACATTTGCACAGACAGAACTGACTGAAGATCCTGCACAGCCCAATATACACAGAGGGAGAGATTTCTCTTTTTTTTGTTTCAGAGCAGAGCTAAATTAGTTCAGTATGATGAACAATAAAATAAACACAGATTTAAACAGTATAATCGACAACAAACATGTTAATCGATTGGCTAAATGACTAAAGTTTTGGTACGAACTCTGAAATATGAGCTGTGTTATACTTGGCTTCAGATGTCTTGGTTTTCCATTATGACAGCACTGGGGACATCTTTGTTCCAGTGTCAATTTGCTGTAAGCCAGTCTTATCAGGCTATACTGGCTTTTTTCCCTGCTCTGGCTCACTCGTTACCATCAAAAGGACTTTGTGTAATTTAGCTGTGTGAGCACATATCAAACATCAGATTGGCACATAACAGATTTAAAGTCTAAGGACGTGACATTTTCTAAAAGAGAGGCAGGAAATAGCCAAGACATTATATATGAAGTTCATATAGGAATAATGTAGTTCTTGTGGACACTGCTGCTGCTGCTGTTCAAATTCCTACAAAAACAGACAGGTCGTAAAGCTCGTTCATGGACATTTTAGCCAACTGTGTTTTGCAATAGGACATTTTCATATCACTTTATTAGCCAGCAAAATCTTCTCAGCTGGACCCAAATATTACGAAGCAAATGTTAATTTTGCCATTTTCAGTGCAGAAAGAGACGCTCATGCTCAGCAGCCTTGGAGATGCTATTTCTGAGCCTAATTAGAACCTTTTCATATGGGTTTATAATTAACATTGGCTTGCTGATTTGATTAACACCACCTACATTTTGTGAAAAGGAGTTTGTGACCTCCTGAGAATTACCTGCATCCCTGCAGAAAAGGCTTCTGCAGGTCTATACTGAAGAAACTATGTAAACACAGTCAGCCTTAAGTAGAATTTTTTTCAGTTAAGTTTTAAATATGAAAAGACTGTATGAGTTCACTGACACGGTCAGGATGTCTTGCCATTCATTTAAGATATTTTCACAGCACTGGAGGCTACATCAACTGCATACTTGTAACTTAAAGAGGCTCTTTCACATTTTTAGTGAGTATTGGGGTGGCAAGTAGCTCAGTGGGTAGAGCAGTGGTCTACGAATCCCAAGGTGAGTGGTTGGATTCCTGGTTCTTCCAGGCTACATGTCGAGGTGTCCCCGGACAAGACACTGAAACCCCCCAGTAGCACCGTCATCTACTGCAGCTGTCCAAACAACAGTTTCCCCAAGGAATCAATATAATATGTCGTCATTATTATTATTGGTGTACAAAATAAAATCTGTCGGCTCTGTCCCAAGATTTTGCCAAAAGTTCCAGAGACTTAATCTGGACAATCTTGTCCGTTTCGTCCACCATCTTTGGCTCAGGTTCACTGGAATGCACGCTCAGCTCGACCCACCAGCACGCCTCTGCAGCCTGGCCAATCAGAACAAAGTGGACTAAACGGGTGAGTGGCGGGTGCATGTTAAAGAGACAACAGCTAAAACATACCATTTCACGCAGAGGCTCAGAAGAGGGACTGCACAAAGGCCCATGATAAGATAAATAGGCAGATTTTGGAGCCAACACCACTTACCCCAAAACTATTTCAATTGGGCCCCAGAATATACATATGAACCTGAATAATATGACCTCTTTAAAACCACCTTTTTGGTGTCACTTTTACTCAGCTGCCAATATTTCTAATACACCTCAAAAACTTGACAACAGCATGGCCACACTCACTACTTAACTCCTAATTAAACAATTAACTAACATATAATTAAATAAATGCATTGTTTGTCTTCTTACAGCAATGTAAACTGAATATGTGCTCTTACACAAATGGCACACACATTTGCACAGACGAACACTTGGACTTCATGTCACCTTTTGCATTGTTAATTTCTCTCTAATTGACAAGTTAACGCCATTAAGGCAGATACCACCGTACAGTAAATGCATGCTGTACATGTCAAGCAAATTTAACATTAAGAGTTTTTGATTAAATACCCATAATTATTTACATTTCAGATACTGGTCAAAATTGTAATTCAAGATATCTGCAATTGCACTCTGACTAGTAAAAATGACAATTTAAGATATTTACACTAACATTTTGACTAGTCACGATTTCCAAAGTTAAGTCAGTTATCCAGTCAGTGACGTAAGTCACGTAACTTTGGATATCCAAAATTACGTTGCTGTTGTCATTGCGCTGTTTTAGCATTTATTATATCGACAGAATTCACATTTGAGATATCTACAATAGTCTAGTCAGAATTTGAATCAAAGATATCTGTAATTACATTTTGAATAGTCAGAACGGACTAGTGGAGACTTACATAGGAAAACTAATTTAGGACATCTACAATTTTGACTATCCGTAATGTTAATTCCAGAGATCATCTTTAAAGTCTAATTACAGATATCTTTAATATGAATTATGACACATTTAAAAGATATCTTATATCTATATATATATATATATATATATATATCTTATATCTTTTTGGGTGTCTCAAACTATAACATATTACTAGTCAAAATTCAATTGTAGATATCTGAATTTGGATCATACATACAGATATCTGTAATGGAAATTCCGTCTATCTAATAAATGCTCAAACTGCGAAATGACGTCATTTTGAAACTCCACAATGCCGTCAGTCACGTCATGTGGGATATCTAAAAAGGAATAATGACTAGTGCAAATCCTGTTTAAGATATATTTAATTAGACTAGCCATTATGTAATTAAAGATATCTGGAATTCACATTACGGCTGGTTAAAACTGAAATGTAGATATCTTAAATTAGTTTTCCTATTCAAGTCAATTGTGACTAGGCAAAATGTAATTACAGATATCTTTAACTGGAATTTTGACTAGTCAAAATTTAGTTGTAGATACGTATCTAAAATGACACTTTGACTAGCCGGAAACACTTTGCAGATATCTTAAATATAAATCCTGTCTACGTGTTCCATGTTAAATCAGTTTGTCATACAGCCTGTCAGTACAGGATTTAGCCACTTCTACAGGGAGACAGAGGATCATATCAACTTATACAAAGCATACAGCAGCTAAACATGGCCCATAAACAACACATTCACACAAACACATCTCATAGACTGACAGCTAACCAGTTAGCACTGCTAAGATATTAGAGATAGCCCTCTTACCTTCTGTTAGGTTGTTTATTCTCTTTCTTCCTCGGTGCAGTAACTTTACTGTCCACGTAAAACAGGTAATTAACAATTAATCCATTTTAAAATGATAAAGTCGAGGCTCCTTGTCGCCCTGGGTTCAGTTCCCAACTTTGGAGAAGAAGCAGGTGACGGGGGTAAAGGATAATTGTCCCCTGAGGCCACGGTCGCTAGAATGGCTAGCAGCTAGTTAGCATAAGGAGAAGTCAGCACGTAAGGTGACAGCACCTGTACTGTTTTCATTCATGTCCTCTCACCATCTCTGTCTCATTTACCGTGCTGCAGTTAGTTTGCCCTTAACTGTCTTTTATTATTTAAATAAATGTGTTAACTTTGAATCATTGTTTGTACAATTTTGGCTTGGTTAGCCATCTGTAATAAAATTAATTAACTGTAATTAATTAAACTTTTTTTTTTAATCTGTAATTAAACTTATGCACTCGCTGTGTTTACCGTCAGTACTGCGACTGGGACTCTCGTTACAGTGACTGGGCCCATATTTACCTTTAAATAGTAATACACAGCATTTCAATAAGAAATGGCCCTTTTCATTTCATGTATAGTCTACTATAGTTGTCTAAATTCTCATGAAAATGTGTGAGTCACGGCTTTTGGGTTCCTAGGGCAGTTGTCTCAGCTATAGAGGCTTCTTATCTTGGTCTTTCTATCTAACAGCTCATTTTTGTTTAAGGAATATTTGATGGCTTTTTAAATAACTCCCTCATACCTGCTATGTTTGGCATTTTCTCATATTTTAAACTTGCATCCCATGGTTCTATTTTGTACAAGTAACAGTATTAAACTTTCCTCTGCCTTCCCTATTTTAAAATATCTATTTCCTTCAAGTTGGAAGTCTCCTCCGGATGATGTCTTCTGGAGGAGAGTTTAATTCAGATGATGTATCGTGTCATCTGGAGGAGTTCTGGAGGAGCAGCTTGACCAAGACTACAACTTTCATAGTGGTGCAACAAGATAATCTGAACTGAAAAACTCCAGATGACAGGGAAAGCTTATTTTTCAAGCTTATATGTCAGCTATTTTAAACAATGCACCTGTCAGTTTCTCTATGATAGATATATTTCTGTGAAAAGATATTTTGTATAAGGGCAGCTCACAATACCCCTCCTCTGCAGTATGTACTGCTATAGTGAGGCCTCCACCTCATGGTCCACATCTCAGATGATGTTAGGATGATGATATGCATTGCTTTTCTCCTAAAAGTAACCCTGCTATCTTTTTTTGTGCCAAAAGTTAAACTTTTGCTCATCTGCGTGCAGAACATTGTTCACCATGAAAAATCCAGGACCACTTCTGCAGAGTCATGAAAACAGATATTAGAAAGTGCAGAGCACTGTAAGGCTGCAGATTTGTCACACCGAGATCTGTGTTGTGCTCTCTTATAGTGAGCTTTTCAGAACAACTTGTCCTGAAATGCACAGTACTGGTGCTGAATTTCTTCCATTTTAAGTCTTTGAAAGGGCTTGGGGAACATTTTTAGTGTAGCTCTCCTTCTCAGATCCACTGAAAGCATCTGATTGGGACGTGTTTCACTCTGTTCATAACGTTACAGAACAGGGCACCTCTAGTCCATATCTGAATGCTATTACACTGATTGGATTACCTGAGTCCAATTACCTGTAGTCATAGTTTCATAGTTAGTACCATAAAGGTTACGTGCAGCTTAACTTGCAGAAGAACAGAACGGGAGAGGAGATTACGTAATAATCATAAAATGAGAAGCACTCTTCTTCACAGCTTCAGGACCAGAATCCAGTTCAACCACATCTGGAGGAAACATCAGTATTTGCTGCTTTTTAAAATTTTATTTTGCTGCTCTGCAAAACAAAATAGTTTCAAAGGCGGCTGAGCAGAGAGAAATGGAGAAAGAAAGACAGAAGTTCATTCCTGCTCTTCATTAACAGCGTTAAGACGTTCTCTTTTGGGGAATAGAAGACTCGGAGAGTCTGATTTGATTACTGAATTGAGTCGAAAATGAGAAGATGTGACACTCAGCTGCATACATATAAATGATGCTGAACATGAAATTATAGATGAATAGATGTGAGTATAAGTGCAGATTTCATAATTAAAGGTGCATTAATTGATCATTTTTATATTAACCATATAGATCAAATGACTATGTGTAATGTTAATGGTGTCACATAGTTAAATTACAGCAAAGTACATAATCAGTTGAAGATGTGGTGGTTGTTTTGGTGGGATTTCGCCAGACCCGTGGACGTAATAAGAGAGCTGGATGCAGCGCTGCCTCTCAGGCCTGCAGACAATATTTCCTAGTGGCTACTTGCGGTACTGCAATGAGCTATTTTCAGTCAAGTGACTGGGTGCCATGTTGGGCTTTTATAATACATCCATGGCTGGAAACCTGACCTCTGCCAGGTCAGACAGCCTGCACAATCCCCCTTTCCCACTATAAAAGAAGGCTAGGTGCAGCCGACTGTCAGGCATGTTGACGGTATGTCGCATGTTCATGTAAGTGATGCAACAGTAACAAAACCTGAACACAAGCGGTCTGCTGGACACCTTGGAGACGCATGACAATTTTGAGCGATGACGTGTCTCACAGTTGCCACTTGTTCGTTGTAAAATCAAGTGTAAACAGGGTCAGGGTGTTTCCATCAAAATTGATGATATCTTAACTCTACTGTTATTTAAAGCTACAATATGCAACTTAAGCTAGCGTTGGCATGAGACTTCCAGTCTGCCCCAACCTCCCTTCTCCTGTGCTCTGCTACAATGTGCTAGAAATTGAATCTACAACATAAAGTGTGCAAAAAGTGAAGAGGTCAGAATACTTTCAGAAGCCTCTGTATATTTCATATTTATTATTTTGTCTATTAATATTTTATGTAGATTACACCATTCTCTTTATTTCAGAGTTGGAAGATTAAGTAAGGAGTACATAAAACTAACTTTTATGTACTCCTTATAAAATTTTCTATTCCATTTATTTTATTTAAATAGAATACATACAATATCTTATGAATACTATATTTAAATAGACCAAATCAAATGAAAGGGGGAAAAACAGTAAGTGTTTAAGGCACTGCAGAGCCACACCACTGCGCTTTACAGACTTTCACTCACAGTGTCCATGGCAACAAGAGCCTTGGAGACTTGCACTGGGGTAGGAGGGTCAGGCATTGCAGTTTCTCCATCACACGCTCGCTGACGTTGCTGATTCTCCATTCTGTGTGTTGTCCAGGTCACTGACAGTCCTGATGAGGGGGGAGAGAGTTGTAGTAAAGTGCGGCGCCGTGTCTCAGCAAGTTCACCCCACCAAGCCCCCTCCACCCCCATTCCACCCAACTCCCCACGTTGTTCCCCTCATTCCTCAAACACATTCGAATTTGAGATGATGACCTCTCCCTGGAGAGATCTGATATTTGAAGCTGCCAGTGTGCACTTGCTGCTGAGTTGGATTGGCTACAATTTCCTCGGAGCACATTTCAGTTTCGCACATCCCAGCACAAAGTGTTCAAACAAATATATCACATCACAGACACGTCTGCAGTCAAACTGCACAGTAACACACTTAAATCTATGAATTAATAGTATCTTTGTAGCTGTAAGGAGGCCTCAATGTGCAAAATGGGAAATAGTTTAATTCCACTGTTATTTAATTCTCAAACGTTATGGTATTAGGGTTGACCACAGACATTTTTAACCTAAAAATCAAATTAGATTGAAATCTAAATGGGGCTATTTGTAGGTCAGAAACATGAGAAAGGCCCTCATTGTGTATTCTTCACTTGAGATGGGAAGGCACGTACGAGGGAGAACATCTGCTCTGACAAGGTACTAACAGCGCAAAACCATGTGTCAGTATACATTCATGGGCCTGTGTGAGAGGTCCTAAAATATGTGCTGTTAAAGAAAAACACACACAGGTCCTTAGTGTCATCACCTGTCATGTAGCTGTAAAGCACCGTTTCTCACGTCGGCTGCCTGTAGTTACTCAAGGTATGCACCCATACATACAGAGCCTTTACTTCCACTCTTGAAATTTAAACTGACATAGCTTCAGCTTTAATGTTCAAATGAGCTACTGACTGGAGGCACAAGGACACCTCTAGACGTGACTACAGAAAGTCTTTTTTCTGGCCACTTTTGTGAGTATTTAGGCACAGGAGCTGGTCCTTGAGGGCCGCTGCCGTGCTTGTTTTCCAACTCTTCCTGCCCTAGCCACTGCTGATTACCTGGATCAGTTGTTCAGTTAATCAGAAGCTCCTCAGAATTCGCTTTGTTTCCACCACTCCACCCTCATCTACGATGGGATCTTCCTGCTTCTCACTGACTGAACACCAGTGATCCAGGTAATCAGCAGAGGGTAGAGCAGGGATAGGTGGAAAACAAGCAGGGAAAGCAGCTGCCCGCATGTGATGTCGGGATATCAGCAGGTAGATTGCCATAAAAGTCCACACAAATATTCATTATCCACAGAAGATGAACATTATGTCATTAGTAATCCACTTGCTTTTTTTCTCCATTGTTTCACTTCACCATCACAGAATAAGAATGAGATTTTTTCATCATCTCAGAATGTTTCCTCATGATGACAAAATAATTATTATGTTGACATCATAATGTAATAACATGGCATCACAAGAAAGCAACACAAGGGAGATAACTGCATGTATGTCCTCTCCAGCCTTCCATAGGTATATACAAAGAGGACGCTGAAAGGTTTTATACACCATTAATTGCAGTAACAGTGGCGAGTCCACGAAGTAGATGAGTGACAATTATCAAGTATAATTTCTTCAATATGCAGCTGTACTTTGTACACTGAAGTTTTATGGTCTGATTATGCTTGATCATAAAAGCCTCCTTGCTTTTCTACTATGACATGAATAACACAAACAAGTCAGGAGTGTTACATTTTATTTGGTCTTATCGCTTTTTGAGCTTTTTCCTTAGTTTTTATCCACAGGTTAAAACCCATTATAAGTCAAGAGAAATAATAATTAAAAAAAAACATTTTTCACATACTGTATACAGAAATAATCCTCTTGACACACAACAATAAAAAATAGTTGATTAGGCCCAGCCCAGTGCGAGATTTCACAAAAATGCAACAATAACGAGTTCTCAAAGCCTGACGACCGCTAAACCTCTAACTCGCATGAGCAGAGACAGTTCTGAGAGAGATGTAAAAATGGCTGCCAGGACAATGCAACAACTGCGTTATCGCATCGCCTAGGTTGTAATAAAACAAACAGACAAAAAAAAAAAAGAAACACGGAAATGAAACTGGAACAATTACAATAAAAGCAAATAGATACAAAGAACGAGACAAGGTCAACCTTGTCTACTATTTTAAAGTAGTGACAAAAATCTCTTCTCTATCTAGCAGTTTTATGCACATAAAAAAAATCTGTATGGGTGCCCCAATGGGACATTAAACTGCAACTTAGGTTTGGGATTTTGCTGCAATGTACACAAAGAACCAGATTTCAAGCTCTACCAGGAAATTCAGTTGAATTTTGTGCTACACACACACACAACAAAACAATACTGGGGCTTGTAGAGGAATCATTTTGAAACAGATTTGGTCAAATTGGAGAACTGGAATGCAAAATCAATCTGCCTCATGTGAAGCACCCGTACACACATTTTAAATACTCCAGTGAAAATCTGTAAAATGTCCATATGAAGCAATTGATCATCCTAATGTAGACTGTGTCCGTGGCCATCTAAAAAGAGAAATAGTTTTAATCCAGTGTGTAAAAAGATGGCCATGTGTAAATATCCACACCTCCCCCTTTTATAAATTTTGCAAAGGTCCTTAGTTTGCTAGTAGGAAGCTGTCAGGAAAAACCATTTACAGTACTGTGATGCTGAAAAGATCTGACCAGAAAGTCATGGGGATTTGTACCATGCAAACCATTTTAAATAGTCTCTGTGGATCATTTAGAGCTCGGTTATTGAAACCCAAGCATGAGCACCTGAAAGAGACCACCTACTGTTAAATACCCTCAAGCCTCGTTCCAATACTTTAGCTTGTATTATAACTGTGCTTGAGAACAATTGTCAGCAGTAGTCCTAGCCCTGTTCCAGGTCTATTATACTACATATTGCAGTTCTGGCTGATTACTGTGTGTTGCTGCTGACATAATTTCAATATTTTTTGTTACTTTACAACTCTAAATTTCCAAAGCATGAGCTGAAGATATGTAAAATAAATCACACAAAACAATAACATCCACGTCACAGTGTCACAAGACTTTCCCAAGGCTTTCCTGAGGCTCCCAGATACTTTCTCCAGAACGTCCCAAAACCTCCCTGACAGTCCTAAGTACGAACATAAACAGTCCATGAATGGACCTCCATTTTGGGTCAGTGCGCCAACAAAGTGCACAGTCATGACCAGCTCAGCCGACTGGCAAGCTGGCCAATCAGAACAAAACAGACTCAAGTGGAGGGGGCGGTCTTAAAGAGACATGAGTTAAAATGAACTGTTTCATACAGAGGGTAAGAAGAAGTATATAAAGACCCATTGTTGTTTTTGGAATTGTTTAAAACTATTTCAATGCTGAACCCCAAAATAATGCATATGTAGCAAATGTTACCCTTTTCTTAAGTATTAATTCTATCACCAAGCTTCCAGGACTCAGACAGGGCCTTGTATGTATTACGTCAAAGAAGATGTCATGTGATTAAGATGCCAAAAATATTATCTATTTAGGTCCCTCTGTCTGCAAACAATTGAGCAGACAACAATAAATTAATTTGCGGGCTTCTATATTTGAGTCACAAAGGCTGTTTACTCAGTCAATTGGTTTGCACTATACTCATTCAGCACTCCAGAAACAGAAATTTACAGATTGAACGGCTTCTATTCCAGGAAGATCTCAAGGTAATTGAGTGTCAATAGCCAGGCAGAACAATAATCACGACCACAGGGATGTTGTATGCTGTCGAGTGAAAGGGGGATGAGCGTGTGGGCCTTGGACTTAATAACCTCACAGATAAAATCCATGTTTATTTTCTACACAGGACGCCAGTCTTCTCCCAGAGCTGTCACTGTGCTCTTGGAAACGAATTGGTCTTCCTTTCATTGCTCCCATTCATTCAGTTTTCTGTTTTTTTGTTGTTACAGAAAAAGAGGACAGCAGATGGTGACCTTGGATGCACAGACTGAAAAGAATTAGAAAAAATATTCACACTTTGAGAGACTGAGCATTAGCTTACGCACCTGGCAATGCCTCTCGCAGACATGGCTTTTGTCCACATCTCTACTGGGACGTGCAGTTCCTGCACAATCGATGAAAGGTCATATTTGATCATTTGGTCTCGGCCAGTTAATCCCAAACAAAGGCTTGGGCAGGTGTTTGAGTTTAATATGAGCCAGAAAGAGCAATAATGTGTTTCTGGCACTGACAGCTTGCTGTGAGACGACAGAAACGAGGCTGATAACTCGGTATATTTGTAACATCCACTTAATTGAACACAGGTGAGCAAAGGTCAATGTAGCAAAAGCTGCCAAAATGCCAGGTCATCTATTTTATCGTTTCAGCATTCACTCTTCACTGACTCACCAAAATAAGATTTCATCAATAAAATATACATAATGCATGTTTGTTCTTTTCACTCTATCCTTGTTGAATCCATCTCAGATTTTCTCAGTAACCATGAAGTAGAATAAATATGCTTTAACTGGTACTGCAGCAATTTATGAAGTACAGTCTGACTTGACTTGCTGACTTCCTTCAACTCAAACACTAGAAATGAGTATGTTTACATGCACACCGTGCATAATACACAGGATCGTCTCTTCACTGCAACATTACACCAGCAACATGTGTCCTCTCTCGTCGTAGTAAGTATTAACTTCTGCCACCATCACTCGCCACCTACTAAATGTTGTCACTGTGACAAACGCCGCTTTCCCTTGATTTATGTCTATTTCCCCCGAGGTACTTTTGACAATTTCTAAAATGGAAACAAATCATACTATCTGCGTGGTGTCAAAAAACAGAAAGATGGAACTGAACATGAAAGCACAGTATAAAGATAAAAATACAATTGTGTACAACCTGTAGCCTACTATACTTTAACTTCACATCACATCTGTAACAAATGTAGCTAAATGTTTTCTGACAGGTCAAAAATATAGTTGAACATACTGTTAGTTAAAAATAAATGGTGTGTAAAAAAGCTTTTATACTGCCCTGGCTGGTTTGGCTTTATGATGAAGGTTAGCTTCAGCTATGTGGCTAACGTTAGCTGGAAAAGGCCGGTGCTCTTTGTGTTTAGCATGCAGTCCTCTAAAATGAAAGAAAGGTTGAAAAATGACGGAGGTCAAACATAAAATGATGAAAATTTTGATTAAATGTTTTATCAATTTTATCTGTAAAATAAAGGTATACAGATAAAACATTTTTGCTAACTTATTGGAGGTTAGCGAAAAAGTATAAAGCTTTACATGTTTGACAAAGACTGCAAGCACTCCCTGATAATAATAATAATTATTGATACTTTATTCATCCCCTTGGGGAAATTCTTTGTGGACAGGATGTCCCTGTGAGGCGCCAAGTGTCAGGGTATCCGTGTCCTGTCCAAGGACACCTCGACATGTAGCCTGTTGGGACTAGGAATCGAACCGCTCACCCTCGGGTTTGAAGACGACTGCTCTACCCATCAAGCTATCATGCCGCCCTTAATGTGTAAGAATTTGGGTATTTCTACTGGAATTTTAACGTAAAGTTATAGACATGGCAGGCTAACAAAGGACTGGCACTATTTTTAAAAGTATTACAGACTACTCATTGTCCCTACATAGTATTAGTGCCATGCAAATCCATACATTACTACTGCTGCAGTTAGCTTTAATCAGGATAAATCTGGTAATTAGTATATATATGCACTGTTCAAAAGCCTAATTAAGCTCTAAGTGTGAATATAAAACCACTGTTAACCCCTTCAGAATGGCAGTAAATAAATAGCTTGCAACATTTGTTTGTCTTCTAAATAACGACTCTGATTGTTCTTCCCTGAATCACACTTCACAAGTAGCCTCTTGTTGTGATGAGGGTCAGGGCCTTGGCTTTCTCCATTGTGCTTTCTCATTAGCTTTGATTCATGTAATGTATTGACCATTTGCCATTCACCGATTAAGGGCAATGATCTGAGTTTGAACTTTGTTTCATGATCATCACATCATGTCTGCTTCCTGCCAACGTGGGGCTGAAAGTGGATCGCCTGCGGCCAAATATCGCTCCCTCCTGTGGAAGATTCACTTCTATTCTCCCAGCCAGTTTGTACTCTGGATGCTGATTCACAGTGACGGATGGGGCAATGCCTGGAAGAGCAGAGCATCACAAACAGTTCATCAGGAGTTTCTTATCAGAGTGCTGGCTGTCAGCTCTGGCGGACAAGTGGCAGCTATGGTTCCTAAATCTGACAGCCAAAACCAAGAATCAGGCGCCGCTGTCCATAAAAGACTTCCTAAAATGTATCCCGCTGATTCCCTCAGCTACTACACAAGACCTCTGTCAAGAAATTACACCTTAAGGGCCAAGATAGGAGCATTTTGTTTATGTAAAAAATAAGCACATATTTAAGGTCATTTTGTGCCAGGGAGGTTTCCATGTACTTGCAATGAATCTATTCCAGAATGTATTACCAGAAGGAAAATTTTGCTCTACCTATAGGCAATAACTTATTCCTAATGTATGAGAAAAACACAGTGACAGTTGCTGTTGCAAGTGATATTTCATGTAGCCAGTCACTACCTGTACATACCCCTGATGGAGAACAGCAGGTAACGGTTTTGAACATCAGCTCTGTTGGAAAATGAAAGTCTAGAACTCGAGAACACACAGAGAAGACATGAGTGGCAAGCTGAAGTAGATACTTGACACACACACACACACATACAGAATTTGTGACAGAAATAATCCGCCAGACGTTTCAATCATCTCAATTTCCTTCATGCATCTTTCCCTCCCCGCAGAGCTCTGTTGACAATAACAGCTACCCGGGCCTAATGACTATCAGAGGGTAGCTCTTGTGGCTTTGTGTGTTGACACGAAGAGACGAGGTAATAACTTGTCACTTGTCAAGTCTGCAAAATGCTGGTGATGAGGACTAGAGAGGAAAGTAGGGAACACTGCTGAGAGAGACAAATTCTATATTAAACCTCCAGTGTTTGCACACAGTGAAGAAGATCCACACTGCTCGTGTCCAGGTGATGGAAGGTGCGCCGTTCAAATGGACTGTTGGAGGTCAACACAAAACTTCAGACAAGCAAACTCATTTCTTTGTTTGGGTGATCCTGTCAGTGTGTAAATGGGACCAATTTGTTGAGATTAATGAATCTCTTCTTTCTTAAGACATCAATGCCAGTTGCACACCTAAACAATCCTCAATATTAAAACTTCTAATGGAGTTCTCATCAGTTCATCATACAGTGTCTAGAACCACCTTTCTGACGAGAGCTTGTACGGCTATTTTTGTATCTTTCTGAAACAAACGAGAGTGAGTTCACACATCCGGATTTGATGTACAACCGAACACAACCACTTCACACAAAGGGAGGAAAGTGTGCAACATTATACTCACAGTTCACCAGATCTCACCCCCTTCTCAATGATATCTTTTCACACTAACTTGCCTTTGGATGTGGTTGGACAACACTTTGTACAACCTCACCATTATCTGGATGTCTAGCAGATGATGAACACGCAAATTAATGTGCAATACAACAAAGCTTCCGTTTCATTTCCAAGCTAATTCAACTGCCTCTGTAAATGGACCATCCGAGAAAAAAATGCCATTTCTTTTTCACTGATAGAAAATCTGGCTGGTTACTGAAATAACCGCCCTGTATTGTCAGGACAAAACTGCCCTCAAGAAAACTTTCCAGAAAAGAAGGAAGCAAAGGAGTAGGAGTAAGAAGACAAAGACACAAAGAAAGAAAACTATCACCCATATTTTTTGAAGGGGAAGGATGTAGAAAAAGGTGAGCCTCGACAGTGATGATTTTATCCGGTCAGCAGCGGAGCAGCCGATAGCAACAGAGAGGAAAAAGCAACAGAAGAGAGGGAAGACAGCTCAGCTTGGCTTTAAAAATCCTATGCTTAAAAAAAGGGGCTTAAATTAAGTCGTTAGCTGATGAAGCGACTCAATACCTTGCGAAGAGCATGCAGGGCATCTTCGAAACGCCGGGGCAAATTAATTAACCAAATATCTGAACGCTTTGTTAATGCTCCCTGCTCTTACCAAGAGGCTAATTATCGCTATCAGCCTTCTCTGTTCATCAGTAGGATTATTAGGCTAATCACAAAGCTTTCCCCCCTTGGAGACAAGGTTTTCACTCTTCATCAGAACAAAGCCCTTTTTGTCTTCCAATGACACGGCGTCACTGATGAACCCATTCAGTATTTGTACCTCGTAACGTGACGAGCTTACACCATGTGTAAGTGGGTCTCTTTCAGTTGCTTCATGTGCTTGGCCTACACCAGTTATGTTAATTGACAACATGTTTGGGAACCAGTTAACTGCCATTGAACACCACTGAATACTGTTATTAGGTATTTAAGTATTTGCTGCAGCCATTTTCCTCCAACCTGCCTCACATCACACATTTCCCAGGATGGTTTCTGAAAAATGCCTGAGAAAGTATGAAAACATGCTGGACCATACTGAAATAGCGGCTTTTTCAGTTTTTGCTCCAGCACAATCTGGTCTGTTGAAACTAGTTTTGGAGGAAAATTTGATATTTCAGCATCTTCCCAATTAATTTTTCCCCGTATTATTCTTTAATGCTTAAACGTCCTCGGCTGTATTAGTTCTGAGTATCTCAACATAATGTCACATGTTATCCAGATGGTCCTACGAGGTCTTTTTAGCACTGTCAAAAAGGATAGATTTTGCTGTTCTGCTATTCTAGTCTCGCAAAGCCAGCCTGCATTGCACAATCTTTGCAAAAAAATTTTTAATTTGTCATGTTTGTAAAGTAAATATGAAGCTGGAGCAACGAGATGGTTAGCTTAGCTTAGCATGAAGACTGTATACAGGGGGAAGCAGCTCACCTGGCTCTGTGCAAAAGGTATCAAAATTGACCTACTAGTGCCTGTTATGCTCATTATTTAATACGTCATATCTCATTTGCTGAATCAGCACAAAATGCAAAGTCAAAAACACAGATGCTGGCAGGCAGTTTTTTTTTAACCTTCAGACATAGCCAGGCTTGCTATTTCCCCTGCTTCTTTTTGCTAAGCTAAGTTAACCGGCTACAGTGAAACTGAATCATGTATTTTAACCTTTCTGGCTCCTTGTTTTTTAAATTGTAAATGAAATGAAACATTTCAAGCTTAATACAACCGTTTTTCTAGTTTAAGAACTGAACGAGAAGATTGATAGTCAAACATTTGTCCAATGAACGAGAGTGTCAATCATGAGATGGAAGATACTGTGAAAATGTGGGCTGGCTTTGTGAGGATACTCCTACTCTGGTGGACTGTAAAAATTAAGTATTTAAGTTTCTATAACTATGTATTGTAGAACTTGTAATTTTTGGTTGAACCTTCCTAAAGCATCAGCCGAGTGGTGAAAAGACAGTCTCGATAGTGTCAAAAAACCACAGGTTTAGTATATTAAAGTAACATTTAAATACTCTCTGTGATTGTCTCAACTCTTTCTGTATTATCCAGTCTGGCAGACCCCACCCGCCTGGCACTCTATGGAGGTAAAAACAACTTATTTGCAAAAACTCTTTGTCCCAGCTCTTACACTGTCACAGTGGCATTCTTTGGCATACGAATGGAATGCAGAGGGCTCCTCCATCTTGTTTCCTGTACTGTGTCGCCTGCCAGCCCAATGAATCTGCCCAATCCCTGGCATTTCCCGGAGAATGTGACTAGAATGTTATCTGCTTCCAAGTGGAATGCCTGGGTCATGGTTTTGTCTTGGATTGATGAGAGGCATAGCATATCCACTCTGAGTGCTTTCTCCCATAATGCAACAGGCAGACGTGTTTTAAAGAAAAAAAAAAACAGTAAGCTTTCCTTGAACAATAAGTCTAGACATACATACACACACAGACATTTTCTTCCACAGCAACACTAAGCTGATTTGCAAATTTAAGCCAAATCCATAGCATCTTCCCTATGCACCAGATAAATCATTCAAGGAACCTTGAAAAGATATATATTAAAAACACTTCACAAAATAAGGCACTCCAATTTTCCATTGTCCTGAATGCTTTCAGTCTGCAGAGAGGTAGAGGCAGATGAAGCTGTGCAAGTCGCCTTATCCACCTCTGCATTGTCACAATGCTTCAAAGGTAGGGTGGAGATGAAAGCAGGTGATGAGAGCAGTCTGATAGAATCTGAAGATGAGACTAGTGATCTGTGTTCTGCTCCTTCAAAGGGATAGAGAAACCGAGATAGAGAGGGAGGATGAAATGGGAACCAGCTATTGGTTCACAGGCAACTACTCCACAATCCAATGTACCACCTTTCACTGGCTTTCTGGTTTCCAAAGCAGCAGGCTGGCATATAAATAAGACCTGCAATGATAGGGTAACCCACTGGGGAAACCCACCGCAGCTGGTTGAGTGATCGGTGTGCGTTTTTTAAAAGATTCCAAAACCTTAAAATGTAGGGCATAGTAGTGGAAACGCTCCTGGACTGTGTCCCTGTGATAAAAATAAAAGTAGTTTTTAAGATCCAGATAAGACTTCTCAAAGTGAGAAAGTCAGGATAGGCCGAGTTTAGAACCTGTCGTCTCTGAGTTGCGTCGGGGACTTGAAAGGCTTCAGCCCCAGTGTTCTGTGGGGATGAACTCTCTCTTTGGTGCCATCCAGGGGCTTGCTGCAGGCCGCCCAGCCCAGGTCGATCAGAGGTGAGTCAGCCGGGTTTACGGGTGCTATGCGGAATGACGGCAGCGTGGGTGAGCCATTGGTGGAGCAGGGTGCAGAGCGGGAGGTGGGAAAGGGAGCAGAGAAGGGGTCAAAAGGTGAAGCTGTGTCCGAGCTGCTCGAGGGGTCAGCTTTGAGGGCAAATGGGTCACAGTCCGGCGAGGGGAAAAGATCACAGTTGGTGAACGGGTTGGTGGGGGAGGGATGGTAGCCCAGAGGGTTGCTGTCCCAGCGGTTTGGGCTGCGGCCCCCACCTGAGTTCCCGCCACCGGCTGAGATGAAGCTCCAGGGGTCGATGCGGGGGCGAATGGGGGACGGGCGTGGCCGGGGGATGACGCTGACCTCCAGGCGTCTCGTTTTGGGGCTCCAGAGAGCAGGGTTGGGGTGGAGAGCGTAGGGCACTGATGGCTTGTCATCAGTGTCCTGTGTGTCTTGGCACAAGGGCAGGTCCAAAACTGAAAACAGAAAGAAAAACATTAAAGGGACATTCCAGCAATTTTGTATTACACTTCAAAATGAGAGGATTGAGAGAGACAGACTTCAAATGGAACGGTCAGAGGCTGAAATATCCTGCCTTTAGCCTCTAGTATGAGTTTTTAAAATGCCAGATCCTACATTGCCCATAATGCAACACAATGGCATCTTTCAATAGACATGCCCTGCCTCTTAAAATTCATGCTCCGGTTTATAGTTTCTTTTTCGTTTATAGTTTTCTGTCACAAACATGACATCTTGTGTCAAACCAAATGTCACAACATCACTATGACATCATCATACATAAGCTTCTTCAGAACCACAAAACTCAAGTATATTCAATGCTGACTAAACTTTGCATTGTACAGAGAAAGACACAGAAAAACTGAACTTATTAAACGTCTTCATCATTCTTTCTTGCTTATGGAGGATTTAATTGTTAAGCTGCTACTCTCAAACTGCTCAACTGTTGCCCTGGTGCTTTTTGAAGCACACCTCTCCAATCTGAATCCTGCATTTGTTGTTGTTTTTTCTGCAAAAACACAAAAGCGTGTGTGTCATGAAACTGATCCAAACAGAAACACAAAAGTGGCACCTTAGTGTTGCAAAAACTTAAAAAAAGGAACAATCAGCAGCACTGAATGTTGACGGAATTAGTCTACATTAGTCTGCAGCAAGCGGCAAGTATTAATTAGCAATGGCAAGAACATTAAGCTCGGAATAAATCCGCTTGAATGAACATTCTCTATTTTCAAATGTGATGTGTCTTCCAAATGGCATTATTTACATCAACGGCAACTCTCTGAGGCTGCTAAGCTATTCAGCTGACAAGAAAGAGCAATCAGGAGTCACAGGAGAGCAGACAAAAACGGCAGTGAAGGAATCCTCTGAATTCATCTCTCTGTCAAGCACACACTCACCGCCAGCAACCTTGTTGTCTGTCTATGCATCCAAGCCCGAGTCATTAAAGTCAATAAACGTAATAAGATGTTAAGCTAAAACACTGTTTAATTATGTGTGGCTTCTTGCCTCCGTGCGCCCGACGTAATGAGCGCATGCGGTTTGTGAGATTATGGTTGTTAGTTGCGGAACAGGCGAAGCACGACTGCTGGGTACCTGGGGGGCAGAGCTGTAAGAACCTCTCTGTGGAGAATCCAAGGCTTTGTGAGTCAAACGGACCAGATATAGTGTGAAATGTGACCAGGGGGCACTCTTAAAGCCCTCTTAAAGCTCTTTACTCTTAAAACAACCAATACAAACACCCCCAACATTACGGCTCTGAATTATCACTTCTTCTGCATATTTGTTTTTAGAAAAAAAATTGTGAATGTGCTGTAAAGCTGTAATGTGAATGCCGACATTTATTATATATATACATATATATATATATATAAGAGCATGAATTGGACAAGCCTACATATAAAAATGTGCTTAAACTGGAGTGTTAACACACGCAACACACACTGCTGAGCTCCAGACCAACTCTCAGAGCATCTGTCCAAAAAAAAATCTCTGCAGTAGTGGTGAAGTCAAGAACAGATTATTAGCTATTTTGAATCTGGCACTTTTTCTCTACATGACCTCAGCTGCACCTCCTGATGTTTTGCATTCATTTTCAACTTCACAATAATAATTAAAAAAAACATTCACTTGAAAAAGGAAAAACAAAAGAAGATTGGATGCTAGCTTTGCTTAGCAAGTATTAGCAGTGAGGTATGCAGGGCCAGCTGTTACCTGAGATATGCAAATAGCATGAAGACATGCTTTGATGTAAATGAAAAAGCTTTTGCGGCATTGAAGCCTCAGACAAATCTCATGAAAAAAAGTAAACATTACAATTCAGCAACTGTGACGGAACATTGTCATGCTGAGGATGTCCATTATTCATGGTAATAGTTTGATCCAGTTTCATTGTGGGGTCTCCAAAAACACGCTTAGTGCTCTTGAAGATATGTGGATGACTTGTGCAACTAATTTAAAAACAGAATTATGGATGATACATCTGGAGGGGAGAGAAAGGCGGACTACACTGTTATAGTATTAGACCTTCATACAGTTGGGAGACTTACAGGAGTATGTATAACAAATATAATAAAATGTAAAAAGAATGCAGGACTAGACGGTATACTTTAGGCTAAACATACATTCTATCTGCCCAAACACAGAGTTTACTTCTCCCGTGCAAGCGTTAATGTCGAAGCACCAGAATGGTCAAAATCAAAACAGTGGAATCAAAGAGGTAACTGATGGCTTGAACACCTGATTCAGACTGACCTAGCTGAGAAGCATGCAGGCCTTGGCTGGACCTCCTCCTCCTGTCAGCTCTGTGCTCCAAGGCCTCACAGCCCAGTTCCCCATTGTTTGAATGGGAACTTGGGGTCCATTCCCCTGGGCTGACCCTGCCTTGCTGCAAGGGGGTCCTGAGGCTTTGTGGACTCTGCGGCGTCTGCGGTATCCTGTGGCCACTCCTCTCACGGGGGTTCGGCGGTGGCGGCGTCAGGGGTAAGGGCTTCGGTACTTGATACTGCAGAGCTAAATCCAACAGTGGTGTGGGGAGCGACTCTGAGGTGGAGAATGTGATGAGATCGTCCACTACTGGAGGGTCTGAAATTAGGGGCTTTGGGGAGGAGATCTCCAGTTCGGAGGGGGTGCGGTCCCATAGGGAAGGAAGGTTAGTTCGAGGGGGCACCCTTGGGGGAATATCCAGGCAGCGACCTAGTCCTACGGAGGCCAGGAGGGATCCACCTCCCAGCAAGGCCCGGTAGGTGCTCTTAACCAGGCCACTTAGGGGTCCCCTCTCAGGTCTGGGGGAGCCAGCTGGGGAGGAACCACCTTCCTCGCTGCCTGAGTCTCCCTGAGGTAGAGGAAGCCGCAGGCTGTCCTTCACTGAGGAGCCTGCAAAGAGATCTTTTTTTGTTTTAAAAAACACAAGCCAGAAAAGTAACAACACATTTTTTATTCATTTGGCTTCTATTTATAATTCACACTCATGCCAGTGTAAATTATAATGGTGGATAATGGAAGATGCCAGTGGCGGTTAGGCTGTTGTGTAGGGTGTCGAATACCATTCTGAGTAGAGAGAGGGGTTGGCGTGGAGGGTCTGTACTCCTCAAAGTTGTCCTTGGATTCTCCGTTCTCATTGCTGTCTGTCTCCAGGAGCTTGGCTCTCATCGACAGACTGGAAGCAACGAGAAGTTCAAAAATATTTAAGCATCCTTAAATATCATTCATAAAATCTTAAAATGTTTGTATGTAAAAAAAGAAAAAGCAAATACTGCTGTACCTGCTTTCCTGGGGACTAAGGCGCAAGACTTTGGGGCTTTTGGGACTTTTTGGGCTTTGTGGCCTCCAGTGGGGGCCCAACCTCAGGTCTCCATTGGCTTGTTTAAGAGAAGGGGTCTCTAGGGGCCAGACTGGACTCAGACCAAATGTCCTGCTGTTGTCACTGGGACTGACTGCAGAGAAAGAGAGAGAGAGAAACAGTCAAAGTATAGTCAGCTTGCATATCATCAGTATGCATACTGCCGTGCTGTATTCTAATGAGGTGAGCATTTTTAAAAAGCAGGTTTCACTAACAAATTAAGGCAGGCCTGCAATCATCTCCAACAATGTGACCTTTAACTGACTCCTGCTACAGCTGGAATTCATGAAACTTCAGTGCGCCTTTTCTACTCATATCAGGACAGAACCTCTAAAACCGCGTCAAGATTACCTCATTGTGTCCATTCTGGCTGAAAGGTTAAACTCCACATGATGGAGGAGTCAAAGTCACCCAGGAGGAGATGAAGTACAGCATGCTAATAAACGCTGGGATTTCACCTGTCACTCAAACCTTTTATGACTCCGACATGTCATCGCGCCACCCACCTCACCAGCAGTCTAATGGAAAGTGTGTGAACAGTGTGTAACAGTCACCCACAGCGTATACAGTCATGTACAGGCAGCATGACACCCTTAAAAAGCCTAAAGGAATCTTGTCAACATAACACCCAACATGTTGGCACAATGGCACAGTTCTCATTTAGTGCAAATGCCAGGAAAACTATAAAGTTGCTATTTTATTTCACTGAGTTCTGTTGCTGTTTCTGTTCCACTGATTCCTTCATTCATGTCCTTTCTTTTCAGCTTCAGAAATGGCAAAAAGTAAATACACTTTCTAAATGGACATACTGTATTATTTTCTTTGGCCTCTATTACACTCCACTACACTAGGGGCCTGGCTTATGCACTTTGCCTCCCATCACTCTCCAACACCATGTTTTCAAAGTAAGCGCAGAAGTCAGGTGATCAATGTAGACATTTCATCAACCCTAACCCAGAATTGAAGAAAAAAAAAAACTCTTTCACAGCAATTCAACACTTTTTCTTTTCCATTTTGTCACTGCTGAAGTCATCATGTTTTCATGGAATATCCCCTGATTTGTTGATTTGTTGTAATATTCTCTATACAGTAACTTACTGAGTATTTCTAGACTTTATATTGCCCGTCATGGGGAACACTAATTTACTGCTATATATGAAAGTCCACAGCCATGTTAGCAGCTCACAGTGACAATGCTAACATGTTTACAATGTTCACCATTGTGTTCTAGTATGTAAGCATGCTAACATTTTAGTACAGCTGAGGCTAAAGCAGATACATGGTCATAAATCAAAGACTTTGAAGTTGTGGTTATTCTGTAAATACAGGTTGAGATATTTCACTGAATTAGTTAAATATTTTAACATAAAGATGGCGCAAGAGGAAAAAATCTGTGGATTACAAAAGTCAGTAGAATTTTATTTGTGGGGACGACAAATGTCCAGACCAAAAAAGGTTAGAATAGTTTTACATTTTCTTTTTTCAAAAGGTATTTGTTGGGCATTTTTGCATTTATTTGATAGTACAATTGAGAGAAGAGTGTGACATATTGCAAAGGTCTAGGTACACTGCGGCTATATGGTGTGTCCTGGAACCATTTGGCTATAAGACACTCCTAGTTTTACGTTTACAAATTTGTTTTTATTTTGAATATTTTTGGATTCAATTTGAATTACTGTTAGTTTTAGTTAGTTTCACCAGTGGTTCCATTCATTTCAGTTTAGTTTTTATTATAAGGAATAATTTGAATTTGTTTTTGTGTATTTTAGTTTCAGTAATTCTAGATGACGATAAAAGTTGCAAAAGTGTTCGTTCGTCCGTCCTTGTTTGAGTGTGCAATAACAACCCAGGTACCAAATTTCATCCAAATGCATGTAAAAAGGAATATTTAACTGAAACCACAGAGGTAGCATGGCTAAAAAGAACAGCACTCTCACCATCATAAACACAGACAGTATAGAGACTCCCACACCTCAGGTACTTCAAGTAGAGAAGAATGGGACCAGGAGATAAACACAGAGTCAAATGAACCCTGTCTTTACAGATAAGAGCAAATAATAGAGGCAAATAAATAATGTCCATAAGCTACCAGCACATATGATTTGAGCTGAGATGCTAAAAATTCTAACTACTACAATCCCAGTGTTGTAGAGAGAGAAAAAGTCCCTGAAAAAGTTTGGATGGTTTAATTTTCTTCTTATCTAATTCAGTAGACTTTGGCACAATTTACTTCTAAGACTTTCATTCCGTTGGTTTCAGTGTGCCCTCCTATAGTAATTTGTATTAATCCAACAAAAATCTTGTTAAATGGAACTCTGTGAACTAATGCAAATCAATTTGGCCGTTCTCTAGACAAATAAGTTTGGGAGACCTCAGCAATAAATTGCTGCTTGCTACTGAGAGGGCAAACATAAATATCCACTAAACACATTTTAATGACAGCCACGCTCAAGGCTTGATGCCATTAAGTAGAGTAGTTACGAAGTAAAGAAAACCAGCCGTCTCTTTAATGAATGCACGAGGCTGGCAGATGTTTTGGATTTACTAACCACTTTTACAGATAAATGTTTCACCGCAATTTGTATTTTTATGTCAACCCCCAGTGGTATTGTTTGGAAAAATCCCTTTCATTGCCTGTAGCTACACCACAAATTTCCTTTTGGGTTTTGTTAAGACGCCCTGTGACCTACTGGCTAACTTCCCTCCAAAGGGAAACCACCTCAGTTCATTTGTCTAAGAGCCTGACAAGCAGAAGAGCATTGTAAATCTCTGCTCCGCTGCTGCAACACTTCTCCAGCAGCAATGAATTCCTCCCTGCTTATTTTTAATTCAGTCAACTGCACTATAGCCACTGCATGCATGTAATGGTGGCGTCTTCCTGCCTGGAAAATACAGTTCAATGCCTCCCCCCGCTGGAGCGCTGGGGTAACTGCAGACAGGGGGTAGCAGTGGAAAAAAAAGGCTCCAGAGAAGTGTTGAGCCGCTGAGAGGAAGTCAGATAATATTTGGACTGGAACAGACTATTGAAAAGGGAAAAGGGTGTGTGTGAGAGACAGAGAGCAGTGAGGCAGGGAGGGGGAGGAGAGCGCGAGAGAGGGGGCCCACAGGGAAACAGGAGAAGACAAAAAAAAGACGAGTGGGTGGTTGAGAGCACATGAAAGGAGAGAATATGGAAACTGAGAGATGTTGCAACAAAGTCTGTGTATGTGTGTGTGTGTGAGAAGACGAGATTTTTCTAAATGAGTCCCGAAACACATACAAATATACTATGTGCACCTGTGTACTTGTGCATTTGCATTCTCACCACACAGCATGTATATGCAAGGAAAACATGACTTGACTGCACTCACGTTGGATTGCACGGAAACGGGGGCCAAAGGACGGCGAGGAACCCGAACCCAAATCAGGAGAGTTCCGCCTCTTCTCCAGACCCGGGGACGCTTGCACCGTAATTTTATGGATGAAATCTGCAAACACACGCACACAGATGTTAGACCACCTGGATGGCAGACACCAACCACCATAGACAAGTTTCAGTTTCCTCACTTTACTGCACATCACAGTCATACGCTCAAGAGCTGTTTTTGAAGGTTTCAAAACATTTTTAGCTTCTTTATTTCTTTAAAACACCTCATACTGTCTTTCATGGTAGTGTAAATACTCAGCTTGATAACAACTGTAGCAAAGAAAGACATATTCACTATTTTTCACATTTCGTTGCATTGCCATTTATATATTAACCCTAGCATGTAACTACTAGCCTTGGCTAATAGCATGGTACTGGTGCAACTTATGACTAGCTAACACTGCAAATATCAGGCTATCAAGCCTAGTAGGTTTAAGGAGAGAAAACTTCAGTAAATCTTTCCCTCAAATTAGCAATTTATACCATAAATTTGTTTCAACTCATGATGTGCGTGGCTGAATTACTTAAACAGGTTTCGAAATTACTTTGACATCAGGCTGCTACTAACAGTAGCTGTTAGCACAGAGGTAACAAACTAGCAGAAAGCAACACAGACGTAAAGAGCTACATAGTTTGTTGGGTATCATAAAGGAACATTTAATTATACAGTTCTCTCAAATGAGTAATTCATGCCCTCAAAGTATGAACCATCACCTCCAATTAACATGCACTTATATATATCAATTTCCTTCCTTTAACCTGTAATTTGTACTCTTTTAATTGACTCCTTTTTATTAGTAGTTTTCATGCCCTCAAATTACTACGTTATGTGCATAAATTAAGAAGTGACTCACTGTCGTGTTTAATTGTTAAAACTACAAGTAATATGAGATGCAGTGGTCTACGGTAATGTCAAGATGGGACCAACATATAGTAGGACAACAATACCACTATTTTTTGAGGTAATGAATACATCTCATAGTTTGACATAATGACTTTTTATTTCAGTTGTGCAAATTATTAATTCGACTGACATACGAGCTCCATAGCAAACGGTTACTCCCGTTAGCTAGAACTCGCTTGTTGACATTAATTGTTTGCTACACTTGCCAGTTACATTAAAAAGGAGGTAACACTTGTTCAACACTGTTCAGTTTAGCTGAACAAAGTGTTACATACAAAGTGTTAAGAAAAAAAAGCTAAAAATGAAAATATTTTGACTCATTTTTATTTATTCTATTTAGTTTGAATTAAAATGTGACTACAATGCCAGATACACCCCAACAATGTTGCTGAGCTATCTCACTATTAATACCCTATTTGTTTCTGTATATTTAGACATCACACAACTATGCAATACAACTAGAAAGCCTACATTTTTTATTGTCTTATACTATTTATTACTTTCACAATACCCTTTTAACACAATATACCACACTGCATTTCACTGCACGTTATTTGCATATGTGACAAAATATTTGAATCCTAAATGCTAAATACGAATAGCATGTTCCTATTTATATCTACTTTTAGCTAATACAGCATAATACTGTATAAAAGCTACTCCTCAGGGTACAAAGCTTAAGAGCAATACACGAAGGAAATGATCATAATATTAGAGGAATAAGGAAAATGAAAAAAGAAAGGGAGTCAGGCAAATAGGGTTATAAGGAGAATAAAAACACTGACTAGGGAGCTAGATGGGGGAGACGAGTGAGAGAAAATGGGTTAGGATGGAATGAGGGAGAGAGAGAGAGAGGAATATAGCGAGAGCAAGAAAGTGAGAGAGGCCAGCCAGCAGTGTATCCATGGACAGGAAGTGTCGAGGCGTGGTTGGCTCACTCTCCCCTCTCATCAACCCCCCCAACTACCACCACATCGCCGCCCTGCTGCTGCTGGGAAAGGCCTAACCACAGTACACACACACACAGACACACACTCAGACACACACACACAGAGTGCATTTACGCATGCTTGCTCAGCCCAAAATACACTTGCACACACACTGAAACACACTGGATATGGACTGCAACAGGCTGTGTGACTTTGTGACAGCAGAGGATGCATAAGAAATAGCAGCCAGACGAGAATGAAAGGTAAAAACTGGGGCAAAGAGTGACTGGCAGCTGGTGCAGATATTGGCCAGTGGGAGCCCTGATTGACCTTTCACAAGATCACTGTTTGAGTCACTGAATGTTATTGCAGGGACTTTTTCACAAATTTCATTTCATTTTCACTTTTGACAGTTTTTTTTGGGTGAAAATACAAAGTAACATTTTGAAAGTTACTTTATAAGAGCAAAAAATAGCACCTATCTGCAACTTCACAGTCAAACCTACAAGTCCAACCCTAATAGGAACCTTCAACAAAGCTGCAGCAGCCACACCACAAAACTCTTTTCCTCACTTCCTGTTTTTCTGCTTTCTTTTATTTTTTGACTGTCGTTGTTTTTGTTGCAATGGGATTTCTCAGCAAGACTACTGTATGACACAGTTCAGTTAAGCTGATTTGTGGCAGAACAACACAAACACTCACACACACACCTTGGGGCATGCTGATCTTCTCGCCATTCTTGCTCTTGAGCTTGTGCTTCTTGAAAGTGCCCTTCCTCTTCTTGACGTTGGGTTTCTCCTGGTTCTGGTTCAGGTGGAGGATGAGGAGGCTGAGCTCGCGCTCGAACACGTCCTGCTCCCACTGGGCCAGCTGCTGTTCGCGCTGCCGCAAGAACTCCTCGTGCGACTTCTGCTCCAGAGCGGCTCGCTTCAGCTCTTCCTCGCGGCATCGCAGCTCCTGATCGAGCAGAAGAGACAAGGAGATGAAAGAGGTGAGGAGGCGTTTAATATCATAATATCAGGTCCTAATTGTGTGTGACTGAGATGATGATGGTTTACAGTCTCATCCTGGGTCACAGTGTGAAATGATGCTGAAGAGGCTGATTGCAGTGAAACCTTTAATCAGTATTAATGGCAAGATGACTCACAACTGCTGTTTGACATTTTATGTGATGTTCCACAGATTAGTGTTTGATGTCAAGGTGTTGGCACATCTGAAAATGGTGCAGTGTATTGTCTGGACTTTGTCTTCCACAGATCGTACAGTAAACACCGTATAAATCAAATGAAACCACGTCCGAAAACTAAAATGAACATTTCTATGATCTCTGCGGGGGTAAAAGTGCAGGAGCTCCATCCATCTGAATCACTTTTCCACTGTAGTGATTCATCTGTTAATTAAATCATCTAATCCCTGTTGATCTGTGAAACTGTTTTGCTTTAATTGAACAGATAAATAATCAGCGAACAGATGCCCAGTATAATCATGATGTAAAATGTATACAACTTTTTTTTTTCTCCAAACAGGTTTGGTAATAGTGTGAGCAGCTAAATATTGTGTAATACTACGTATAGCCTACAATATTTCACCTTTACTGCATATAATCTAAAATGTGATCAGATCTTCCAGCAAAAAATACATTAACTCTATCAAAGTCTGATCTTGACAAACACAGGTTTAAAAGTGTTCCATGGCTCAAACAAATATGACTTCTGAAGACCTTAGCAGAAGAGTTGTTGATGCTCAACAGGCTGGAAAAGACTTTCTAAAGAGTTTTGACTCCTCCAGTCGACTGTCAGGGTGATTGTGTACAAACATTCAGCACCGTTGTTACCATCACACAAAGAACAAGAACCACAGGGTAAAGACTAAAACTAAAACCTTCTCTTGCATTGGCTAATTTCAGCGTTGATGACTCCATCATCTGGAGAACACTGAACAATGGTGTGTACGGCATGGTGGAGTAGTGGTTAGCACTGTTGTCTCACAGCTAGACTAGGTTTGAATCCACCAGCCAGGTGCCTTTCTGTGTGGAGTTTGCATGTTCATGCTCATTTGGGTTTTCTCTGGTACTCCAGATTCCTCCCACAGCCCAAAGACATGCAGTTAGGCAGTTAGGGGGTTAGGGTTAACTAGTGACTCTAATTCTAAATTGCCCACAAGTGTAAATGGCTGTCTGTCTCCACATGTGTGCTCTGTGATAGACTGGGTGTTTACTGCTTTTCACCCAGTGACAGCTGAGAATGGCTCCAGAACCCCTGTGACCCTTCACAGGGAAAACGATTAGGATAATGGGTGGGTGGTGTGTGGCAGAGCTGCAAGGAGAAAGCCACTACTCTCCTGGTTGCTACACAGGCATGCCATAACTGAAGCATCCAATTGTTTAATTGGATTCCCCTTACCTAGTTTTTGGACATGTGAGGAAATTGGATTACGTTAGGTTGTATTTAGACAGAAACAGAGAAAATTCTGAAGGGCTCACAAACTTTCAAACGCCACTGTATATGAAAATTTCTACAAGAACCCTGTAGAGATGTATGAATGTTAGAATAAAAGAGGAACGTTGATCTGTGCAGTGCCTCATACTTTCTCTTTAGCCCGCAGTTCATCAAACATGTCCTGGATTTCAAGTTTCCAGTCCTCCTGCAGGGAGTGGAAGGAGTCCTGGGGCATCTCTTCCTTCACCTGCTGCTCCAGGGCCGTCAACTGGGCCAAGATTGAGCTGAAATTGGGTCTGCGGTGGGGGTCCTGGTCCCAGCACTCTGCAACAAATACAGCAGACACAGTCAGACACCAGGGACCAAGCTGCAGCATTTCAGTTATAGACTTGTGGGTACAACTACAATCTATTAGGCATGGCTGTTGTCAAAGTGACACAAAAATAACAGAAATAAAAAAGCACTGGTGTCCAAGCAGAGCAAGATCGATTGGAAGAAATCTAATCCTGCTGTGCGCTTAAATTACAAAGAGAGTTACACTATTTAGTTTGAGACTGAGATGTGAAATGTGAGTGGAAAAATCTGACACCAGTGTCAGACAGATTCACTTGTTTCCAGTACAGTTTCACTTCTGTCAACAGTTTTCTAAAATCAAGAGGCCTGAAAGGAGGAAGTCACCCACTGATTCACCATTATCCTCATCATTCAGACCTGCAGTGAAAAAAAAACGCACTTTATCACCATGTCGAAATTCTTATTGATTTTTAATTCTTTAAATCAAGCCCAGATGACTCACTCGTATAGATGATTCTGCACTCATTACACTTCATATTCAACAACTACCCTGCAGTGCTTCTAATTTTTATTTACCCATATTTCAGGCACTTGTGTGAGCACAATCCAGAGTCAAGCTGATTGCTTATTCAAAGTGTTATGCTTAATTAACTTGCAGTGGGGGGTTTTGCATAATTTGCTGCAACACTTTGGGCATTACAAGCAGATCAAAAACCAATCTGATAATTAATTAATCCTCTGAGGTGGCTATCAGTGGGTTTTGTGCACTGATCTCTTTTTTTAAAATACAACCGTAAAAGACAAGCTGACGTGAAGAAAAGGGGTTAAGTGGAATCAGTGTGAGCTGTCTGTGCTCTAATGTTTGTCAGGAACAAACACATAAGAGGCTGGAAGCATGTTAGAAAGTACTCAGGTGACTTTTTTTTTTAGCTTGAAACTGAACAAAGGAAGAACACAAAAGGGTACAAACATATTGCACAAGGTGGCTCGAGCACAAAACACTTCCTCTCCACAGCCACGTTATTAACATACAGGAATTTGTTTTCTCAATTTCAAACCAGCTTTGGGGAAATGGAAGAGAGCGTGCCGGAGACTTGATCTCACGCAAGAGTACTCCTCAACTACTGAACTGAAAGTCGCTGCCCTGAACGGTGCTGTGAGTGCATTCAATTACATTTTTGCTCACATACAAACACGCGTCCCACCTGCCATGAGCTGAGCAAAAGGTTCGGGGCATGTGGATGGGATGGGAAGGGTGAGTTTGTTGACAGCGACTCCGTAGGCGACAGCAAGTCCATCAATCCCTTTGTAGGGTGCCTCTCCAGTTAGCAGCTCCCACAGCAGAACCCCATAGCTTAAGAGGAGAAAAACACAGACAACAGGGTATAAGACATAATATATTCCTAGAATACATTTCCTTATACAGTATTTTTGCAACGCTACAGCAACAGTGACCAACGGTGATTTCAACAATTTACATTCTAGAACACTGCCATGTGAGAATGTTTCATATCTGTAAGCTGTTAATACAAACTAAATACTTCCTGGAACTGCTTCACAATAAAAGACTTCCAGTAAATAACACTGATTATGGATTTTACTGTAAAAGCAGTTGAGTAAATCCTGAATTACAGACAGTGGGATAATCTGTCAGTCTATGTGTAGCTTTCAGACCATTCAACTCATTCTTCACTAATCAGATCTAAAAGCTTGGTGGAAGGTCTCCCACATAACTCTTGTACGTAGGAGACCTTCCATCAAACCAGTTCAAGTGCTGGTTCAGAGCCAGTGCTTAATTTCAAACCAGTTCTTTGTGTTTCGACAGCCAAAGAACCTCTCTTGGCCAGGAAAACCACCAACTCTAGAACCTGTTTACATCAGGGGATGTAATGGGATTTGTAATGATACAAATCAGTGTATCATTTATTAGAACTGTTTAACTGCAGTGTGACTGATACCAGCATAGTTGATGCTAGTTAGCTAGCTAAAAGCTAAATCTAACAAAGGCTAACATTAGCGGCCTCCGTTCAGTGTTAAAACATGTTAATTATATTTTTTATCAAACATAAACACTGTTCGTAGTGATCACAACATGCAGCGCAAATGTGTTGGACCAGTTGCGTTTGGGTGCCAGTGTAGACTTGCAAAGTCAGGAGCAACAATTGTACAGAGATACTGTAGTGCTTGTTATTGCGCTTGGCACTAGTGTTGCTGTATATAGTGACATAATGATGTGGCCCTTTAACCGATGGAAAAGCTAATCCGTTGTTAGAAGTAAAACCCAGCTCTGAATTAGCACCTATGGTAGATCTTGCTGGTCAAAAAGAGTATCTGTGTCTTTTTTGATACTACCAGTAGGTGGTAGTAGTCTGGAACTTTACTTTACTTTACTTTACTTTACTTGGCAGACGCTTTTATCCAAAGCGACTTACAAGGAGAAGACACAAGCAA
>JAUMHL010000011.1:15996619-16039904 GCA_032362345.1 Sandelia bainsii
ATTTCTGAACACTTCCTAAGTTAAAACATTAGTAATGTGTTGTGTAAAAATGAATATGAACTTGTTTTGTTTGTTTGCATTATGTGAGGTCTGAAAACACTGGACCTTTTCTGGTATTTTGACCATTTTTCATTTTCTACAAATAAAAGCTCTAAATGACAATATTTGTATTTGGAATTTGGGAGTTATGTTGTCAGTAGTTTATAGAATAAAACAAAAATGGTAACTCAAACATATACCTTTAAATGTCAAAATCAGAGAAACTGACTGATTTTGCAGTGGTCTCTTAATTTTTTCCAGAGCTGTATATGTTTTGAGGATATCAGGCCAACAACTGTTACATATAGTTTTTTTTTCATTCTTAGACAAAGAAAGAAAAGACAAACACAAAAGTTAAAGAATACATCTATGAATATAGTGGAATGTAAAGGTGTTTGATATTGATCAAAATCTGCCTATATTGGCTTTTAAATATGTCAAAACTAAGTCTGCTCTATGGTCTCTCTACCTTCCTCCCTCCCCCCTCCGTGCCGTGCACCCGTAGGCAAGGGGAGAATTCCGGCAGGGCGGGGGCTTTCCCCAGGAAGAACGGGAGCTTTGTCCCCCGAGGGACGAGGCCATAGTCTGACAGAGAGTCTGGCAACCTCTGACCAGGCAGCCAGAGAGAGAGAGAGAGAGAGAGAGAGAGAGAATGATTGGGCACAATCATAGTGCAGAAGATGTCAACTCACAGTGAAACTAGTGCTCACTTGCCTGGAGTTTCGTCCGTGTGCTCCGGGGGCACACAGTGTGTTGTTCCCCGAGTAAGTGTAGGAATTAGGCAATATCAGTGAGTTTACACACCAGGCCACAGCTGACTAATAACTATGAATAAGAGATTCTGCAATTAGAGGTGGCATTGCTTCCTCATTTGATGTGTGTAAAGATAAAAGTTGTGATTCAGGTTCAAGTACATTTTAAATGCACACTCTGCCCTCAGTGCTGTCACTGAAAGGTGTTCCCCAATCGGTGTTTTATTGCTATATGGTTATAATAATACTCTGTGTGGTGTGTTGAAACACTTGTCATGGCTTATTTACTGTAAGACTCTACATACACGGTCCAATGTCATCACCTAGAACAATAAAAATGTGTTGCTTTCCGGTTGGACTGCTTGTTTAAGGAAAAACATTGGCTTGTTACAACTTAAATCACCTTGTACTTCAAGTAATATGTAACTGTGTATGTGTACAAAAATGGTAAGTACAGCAGGTCAAAACTGAAGTGAGAAATCTGATTTTAAACTGTGACAAACAAAGCTTGGATAATCCTCACCTTCTCTTCCCAATAAGACCGACTCACCTGTTGTTTACAGCCTGTATGACTCTTTTTGAGGGGCAATTTGCCCACGAAGTCTGAAAACAGTATAAAATGCCTCACAAGAGTGCAAGAGAGTGCAGTACAGAAAACCAGAAGATATTCAATATATAATGATATAAATCATACATAATAGAAGCTAGTAACTGCACGTTTTATGGCATTTTTGACTTTGTAAATGACTGAAATTACAGATTCATTAACAAAACTGTGAATTCAATTTATTTCAATGGGTTAATCGATTTAGTGGGGGGGGCAGTGGCATAGTTTGTAGAGCGGTTGCGCCTTGACTCTAGGCTAGGCAGTTCACAACCCTACTCCTGGCCATATCATGTCAAATGTCCCTGGAGAAGACACTGAACCCCCAAAATGTCCACAAAACCCCACCCACTGAGGTTGCACAAGCCAGTGTACTGTGGGTAACAAACTTGCGTCTATCAAGCACATTCTGGCAAACAAGCTACAAATTACAATCAGAACGAGAGTGACAGAAAGAAATATGCCCTCCAATGCACACAAGGGAGTATTCTGTTTCTGGGCATCCACATCAACGCTGTCAGAGGGGGGTTATAAATGATTCCCTGTGCAAAGTATCCAGCGCCAGGTAAAAGGCTGAGAGGTCCTGAAACAGTCACTTATTAACAGGCTTCCAGTGCTCATGTGTTGAAATTTAACCTCCATTAGCACCATTTTCTTAGAAACTCAGACAGGGTATCATTACTGGGTTGACCCCAGAGGTTGTGAGGTCAAGGCAGTAGTGGGAGGCAGGGCTGATGTTCTGAGGTGGTAAATATAATGCATCTAAAAGTATATAATAAAACCAGCTGTGTGGATCCTACAGTATTAAGGTCCCTTTTCAAGTCAGTTAGTTCCAGGATCCAAGACACTGCACCTTTTGAGTGTTTACGCTACATCTGAAGAACTAAGACGATAAGGAAAAGATACCAATAAGAAGTATTGCAGTCGTTTGTTTTCTGGCAGTTTACTGTTGCAAGACTTTTGATGTCGCAATTGATGTTGCAGGGAAGACATAATAAGGTGAATGGGAGCCTTTGAAATACTGTGTGTCTTGGGTTTGTGTTTCACAGTCACAACCATAAACTTGTCTCCTGAGACTTTTCAGGGTCCAGGAACTAAATTTCAATCCTGAATATTAAAGTTTGCCTACCCCAGCAGGACACCCTGTTGGTAATACGTGTGTTCTGGAGATTTTAGTACCAACTATATTAGCTGTAGATTAAATAATACTAAGACTATCAAGTAACATTAAATTCAAAAATAAAAGCGGTCACATATACAAATACAACAGCTTGGCTTCCATTTGAGAGCATTACATATGTAAAATGCAGCTATCTTTTGCTTTAAAATCAATGCTCTTTATTTTTCTTATATGCTAACTTGCTACATTTCTATAGCAAAACACCAGTTATTATAGGGATCACTGCACCAACATATTGTGTAGGTATTTATTTTGTGGCAAGAGCAAACTAGTAATTTATTTATCCTCTACAGTACTAAGACAATATTTATTTTCCTGTTGAACTGTTTCAAGAGCTGTAACAACTGCATGATATTACTATCCATCTAAAACGTGTTATGGGATCACCGCAGGTCTTATTTAGCATGGCAGGAACAGCAAGGATGTTAAATAACAGTTATAATGAAGTCACCAATCAGTACAACACTGATAAATAACATCCCCTATGCTGTTTTTCCTCCTGAATGCTCCAAAACAAATGTGTCCTCATCAGATAAGTGGGTTTTTTGCCCATTTGCATGGGAATGGTCTTGTGATCTGTTTGGCGAGAAAGTGGCCGAGCTGAGAACAAGGTTGCAGGGAAACAACAACAGATTTCACTCTGCTTGAGTTCTGGAAACATCTCTACTTCCTGTGTGCTCAGACCTTCCAGTGTCTACTTTTCTTTTTTTTTTCCCCTCCCTCCTCCTCCTGTTCAGTTCTGCTCCCTCACTCATCCTGCTTGGACTACAAACACACACTCATACACATATTGTGTTGCTTTCATGACTAAGCGTGGGTGTGCAGTCATTGTGTGGACACATTTCCTTTTGCATCTCAAGTATGTAGATAATATTTTTGATTGGGCTGTCTAAATACAATGAGAGAAAGGGCAATGCCACTTAAAATGAAAGAGCTGAAAGGAGTTGAAGTGTCATTGTCAGTGTGAGCACCAGGTGCAGCCGAAGCAATAATTTTAAAAATAAGTCAAAATCCTGAACAAAGTTGAAGATTCAAGTAAACTTAAAGCACTGAAAGGAGTTGAAGTGTAAGTGATAAATTGATCTAGAAGGAAAGAACCTTGGTCTTGAGTGTAGATTTTGTTCATACCTAAGAACAAATCCAACATAAGAAAACATTGGTGAATGTCAGACTCTACTTTTAAGTGGGTTTCAAGAGGAAATTTTTCTTAATAATGATGATGATCTTCAATATAAGGAAACTGACAAAATTCAAGATAATATCAATTCACAAAACTAGCTTCTGGAAGATTTGATCCAAAAAATACAGATTTAGCCTTGAAAAAACTAGAGCTAAATGAATTCTGTGCACTTTCACATGTGTGATTCTCTTACATTGAATGTAACCTCTCTCCTGATCTACATCTAATCAAATTCAGCCTGCCTGTGTTTTCCAAAATACAATAAACAAACAACAAAAGCAGTAGGGACATGATGCGGTTGGCTGAGCTGCCCGCAAAGTGAGGCTAACAAACTCCCCTCTGCCTTATCACCAGTACACACACTCTGAGCAGGCAGCAATGCAGCTGAGCTCTACCCCAGGTGATCTCCTATCCTCCCACCCCAGGCACCCCTTAGATGTGTCAGCAAACAGGACCTGGAGATGGAGCCGTGCTTATGGAAAAGCGACTACATCATGATGCACTTTACTTCTGTGGTTACGCCTGCTGCTGAATTAAAATATTTGGCCTGTGCACCATTTTGCTCTTCATGATGTCGTGCAAACAGTGGTGAGCTAGTTGAGTGTTTTAATGAATGAAAAAGACAACACTTAGTGGGTAAGAGTCAAGGACAGGAGTGTATATTTTAAAGTAGCTGCTGTATGTTACTGAAGAATCTCATGACTCAAATATTAAACAGCTCTAATATTTTTAAACTGCATCACTGCGATAATGCACAAGTTCCTCCTTTTAACTGGCGTTTTGTTTCCTCCTGTACTGTTTAAAGCTCTCTGCTCACTTCATTTCCCAGAAATCCCTTGTGTTAATGAAGCAGAATCGCTGAATCATCTTTTATTCTTTGCTCTTGCACTTCGTGTTCTCAAATTTGATTTGATTTGCCATGAGGGATGTATTTTCTTCACATGTGGTGACTGTTCATTCTTATGCCGACTGCGCAGTGCTTTAAAAAAAAAAAGTAAAACTTCTCCCGTTTACTCAATGATTCAGCATCCAATGAATAAACATTCACATATGAATGTTACGGATATGCAATTGAACACACACGCACACATATGGTGCTGATTTTTACTACTTATTTTCGCTTGTTTTTATGATTTATTTTGTTCCTTCAAGCATGCTTCACATCATGTGTAGCTCAGCTGAGCTCAGCAGACATCTGACATGTGAAGTGTTATTTGAGGTTACGAGCAGGGCCCGGTCTAAAATGTTTTAAACAGGGTGGCCAGACTGGGGCACACACTCAAAGCAGGGGGCACATAAACTCCAATTTTGGAAATAATAACCTGCATATTAATATGTTATATTTAACAGTGTTCCTGGTTCGTTTTAAGAAATGCTAAACATGCAGCTGTATGTTTTGGGAAATAACAACAAATAGCTACCATTTTTAAGTTTGAAGAGTCATAAATAAATTGTAATCACCATTTGGTGAGAGGTAAAAATCCATCCCTTGCAGGGATAATCTGCCTGGTTGCAAATGCTACAATTTCTATGACTACACAGAACATGGCAAAAACCATTTCTGGATAATTGTGCAAGAAAGCTCCCAATTTTGATTAAATTAGATGCATAATGTACATGGACTTTTAGTCAGAAAATCTGTATAGGCGGCTGTTTATGATTCAAAAAACCTAATGAAAAGTGTGTAAAGTTACTTTAATGGACATAAGGTATAGTAAGACGTCTGTTTTTTCTTCTACAGTTTGTTTTGGCAGTGAATCCTGAATCTGGTCCATTAAGTGGCCAGTAAGGCTTATCAGGGGATAGGGTTCAAGGTCTGTTTGCTTTGATTGACAGGTCTCTCAGCTCTATAGTGACTGCTTTACTTTGTTCTTTCCCCCTAATGGCCAGATTAACATTGTTACTGGCTCACTTACAACCTAACTACACATGTTAAATGATAATACAGCTGCCATAACATAAGACAGATGTATGTTCAGACTTTATCAGATTGAACTCCTCCTCAGGACAATCAACAACAGTTGGATAAAATGTCTAAATTACCCTCATGAACAGCTAAAGAGTGGTTATGTCTTTAAGTGCAGTTCACCACACAGATGCAGCACCACACACCCAGCTCCCTGTACACTCAGACACCCATTTGCACACACACGAGATGTTTTGAGTGTGCTGCAGTGTGGGGCACTGGGGGCCCCGAATGAAAACATGCTGGTAGAGGGATGGATCAGATGTTTGTCCACTCACAGGATAAAAAAAAGACATGTTGATCCAAGATCTAACTGGCTTCTTCCTGAAAAAAAAAAAAAAAAACAGGCCACTGAGTTCCAGCCCAGCAAGTGCTTAGCTTGGCACTTTCCCCACCAGTTCTAACTAAAGCCTCTGCAGAGTTTTATGGCATGGGGTGATGCCTATAGCTGTCTATGAAGGCTTTGTGCAGATAACTGACGGGGTTAGGACTGAATTCGCTTTTTTAGAAGGAAGATTCTTATTGTAGCTGCAGCAAGACGATAGGTTGTGCTGTAACTATAATTACGGCAAAATTAAAGCTGCACTTAATGACAGAACATCAAGCTACTGCAGCACTTGTGTTCTCTTTCTGTTTGGTTTGGCCTCATTTTGGTTCAGGTCCATTTATCGTTGGGTCTGTTCGGGTCGGGTCCGGCTTTCCTTGGGCCCCCCTCAGGTCAGGTCTCTCTTTTTTTTTTATGAATTTATGCATGCATGCATACAGTTTTCGACGGGTCAGTTAGCAAACATGCTAATTACAACATGTTAATATGTCAATGTGGTGTTTAAAGCTTTTGCCCCAAAAATGCAAAAACAAATAAACAAACAAAAAAACTTATTGCTGCTTTAAACTTGCTGCTTACAAATATTCAGATTTTTGCAATAAAAACAATCACTGACAAATGTACTGTCAACGTGTTTTTATGATGAAAAAAAAAAACTGAACCAAATTCAGAAATTCTCCTTCAGCCTCCAAGCCTCTGAGTAGGCAGGGAAGTGTATGATTGACAGCTGAATAGGCAGCAGCACTGAGACACACTGTATGCAAACCTGTACTTGTAACGGTAGAATACCAGCCAAACAAAGACAGCGTTTTGTTAGCGATGGTACCTATGACATCATGTAAAAACTAAACTGAACAATATTGACATTTCTAGCTTTAAAGTTGTTTAAATTGCTGCAGCTGACCTGGATAATTAGTTATGTAGCCTGCAAACTGACATCTGCAGTGCACTCTTCCTAGACGTCTGTTTGATTGGGAGCTCTTTAAACAAGTCAAGGTCCAAAGTAAGATCTGTTCATGTTGTAGATAAGAATAAGACATCAGCTAGAAAGCTAATGCAGGTTAGGGTTCAAAGTCTGAGGGTCTTGTGTGTGTTGACAACTGAAAGTGACTGAACAGATAAGGTGTGAATCTCCAGGCACAATCGTGAAAGAAAGAGGCTACTACTACTCTCTGTCCTTTTTTTACTTTCGGATTACTTTTAGGGTTGGACCAGAGTGCCCCACCACGCACTTTCTTCAATGATCTTCTTTCATCAGCATCTTTCAGACAGGAAAATGCACTTGTCACTAACTACGAACTGCAACTCTTTTCTTTAGAAAATTTTCTTCAAAAATAATGACTATTAAACTAAAAAAAAAAAAAAAGAGTCCCTCGCTTCCTATATAACAGATTTCTCCCTGTACAGTTGGTGCAGAACAGTGCAAAATGGCAGCTCTAGAAAGAAGAACTTGTGTTATTATTCTGAGGAACTGACACTATAATCTGGGTTGAACCATTGACACTTTAGTACACTTTGTACTGTCAACCTAATTGCTCCATTATCTGATTTTGGAATGGTGCCCTTGGAAAATATACTTGTGTTGAGATGCTGCTGCACCTGTATATCAAACCTGTCAGAACTTCACTTACGGCACAGCATATTATTGTCTGTACTGTAACATATAGTGTATTGTCTCCACCCCTTTCCTCCGTCGCACACCTTCCACCACCACCACCACCACAGGATATTGCTCAGTGACACAAACAGGGTTGAAGCTGTATGGAGACATGTAGGGGCAAGGCCAGGGACAAAGATTCAGAGAAGAATTAAAAAACAAGAGGCGAGAGAGTGATAACAATCTCCCAGCACACAGAGAGGGATTGTGTTCGCTTTGGCCTGCCTCATATACAAACATTATATTAACATAACTCCTCTTTCTTTTGCACTACGGGAGACGTTTTTCCAGAGAGGAGTTCTTACTGGGAAAGCAAGAAGCTGACACAAGGGTGAAGATAAGCAAAGAGATATGCGAGTGTAAGCAGATGCTGAAGGGAATGAGCAGAGAAGTGGTCGAAGCAGTTACTGGTCACTGAAAAGCAAAAAGGTAGAAATGTCGAAGCGAGTCTGGGAGAAAGGTATTCTCATAGGCATCATAGCCTTTAAACGACCTTGATTCAAGGGTGTCAACCGTCTAATGTTCCAGACCTAGCCAAGGACATATTTTTAGAAGCTGCAGTACTGAATGTTTTATAGACTCAGTATTTCTCAGCTAAACAAAAAGCAACCATTATTGTTTTATATTTTGGTGTACTTTAATGATCAGGATCTGCAGCAACAGACGGGATGAGCAGAGGGAGGCTGGAAAACTTTTTGGGCCGCAACAGAAACAGCCACAGAGCTGACAGGGATTATATGCTGCTTCACAAGAATGATAATAACAGAGGGAAGGCTGCAGTAAAATTCAGGTGGCTCTGTGTTTGGGTTAGCGAAAAAGTACCGTTAGAGCTGAGAAAGGCATTTGTTCAGCTTCAAAAGGAGGGAGGGGTGGGGGTGCAGAAAGCTTTATCAGCAATACATCTCTCCCCAGTGTAGCTGTAAACGCCAAGGTCCAATGCGTGTGTGTATCTGCCACAAGAACCTGAAACACTGACACAAGATCTTTCCTGCTGCCCCCGGACAACATCAAAGTCCAAAGTGCGAGCTGTGACACTGCTGATGGAAGGTTTCCTCTAAAATTCCTGACCTTTGCTAGCAAAGCATCAGGAACACGTAGATGCCTTTTAGCCTCTGTAGCCTGGGCCTACCTTTTACAGCCTGGGTGTCACATGACTGGGCTACGATCCAGAATGATGTCGTGTCATGTTACCACAAATCTTGTTGTCATGATTTTGAACCCTAACTCTGGATAATGCTGATATATTACTCCAAGGCGTTGCTTCGTAATTCTACTAATAATGTTACAGAATCAAAAGTAGACAGGTAATTTGATTTGCTAGACTAATGAGATGTGTTAGTTAACAACTGTACAGGTGCACAGGCTTTACAGTATGTTGGGAGTGTTAATAAGTTAATAAGTGTCTTTGTTCTAGATATGATCTTGTAAACAAGGCCTTTAGCCACTTTTTACATACACTAGTGTACCATGTTGCATCAGTGCCAACAGCAATCTAGCCCTGAAAGACAAGGGCTAGAATGTGTTTGTTTGATTGTTGAATGACTTGTGGTGCAATGCTTTGCAGAACTTACTGTTGTTGGACTTGAGGTCCCGGTGGATGACGGGGACGATGGCCTCACTGTGCAGGTACAACATCCCTCTGGCTATCTGCACGGCCCAGTTGACCAGGACGTGCGGCGGGATGCGACGGCCCGCCAGCGCCCGGCTCAGCGGCCCACCTGAGGCGTACTCCATGATGAGACACAGGTTGGGTTCCTGCAGACAGACACCTTTCAGGGCAATAATGTTGGGGTGGGTGAGCATGGCGAACAAACGCGCCTCCTGCCTCACGTTCTGCGCTGTCACGCTGATATCCTCATCCGGGTCCTGCCGAGCAGCCTTCACAGCCACCAGCTTGCCCCTCCATGTACCACGATACACCTTCCCAAAGCCCCCAACCCCAATGACCTCCTCCAGGCTTAGCTCCCGGAAATCCAGCACATCGGGTTCGAACTCGCCCACTACGGCTTGGCCAAGCTTGCCGACAACGCCACTGCCCGGAAGCTTCCCATATCCACTTGGCTTAAAGGAGCCGTAGTTGGACGGAAAGATGCCCACCTTGTTGTTGACCTTACCTGCCCACCAGCCTTCGTCCCCTGATATTTCAGAGTCCAGAGAAAGGACTTCCACCAGGTCACCTTTGCGCAAGGTGAGCTCATCCTTACAGGAGGCCTCATAGTCAAATAAGGCCGTCCACACAGGATTAGTGAAGTTCCCTTTTTGTGATTGGTCCAAATTTTTCCAGTTCGACAGTGGGCCACGGCTGAATATGTTCTTCAGTGGCTCCATGGAGCCTCAAGCAGATGTTTTGACTGGATCTGTTTTTGCACCCCAAGGGTTTGAAAATAAAGTACAAAGGAGTACTTTATTGCGCCTCGCTCCCTTTCCTGTCTTTCTTGTTGGTTCATCAGGGACCAGTGAAATGTGTTCAAAAGCTTGACCAACAAGTGGGCTTCAGGACAGGATTCAAAGATAACTGAATGGCAAGTGTCTTTCATTCGTCTTGATGGGAAATGTAAAGCTCCCAAGTTAAGAGACTGCTTCTGTTTGATTAATGGCCAAGTGTATCAAAGCTCAGAAAGGCAGCCCCTATGTCCACTGAATTTCCCTCTGTTCAACTGATACTGTACAATGTGTGGTTTCCCAACACATGATTTGAGTAAAAAATCATTTCACCAGCCTATATTTAAGAGGCTCTTGAATCACCTCATGGGTGAATTAGCTCTTATCTTCCCACATTCAAAATTGCCACCTGTTGAGTTTTGATTATGAAAACTAAAAGTAGAAAAACTAAAACTAAAAGGAGAAAAATAAAAAAAAAAGGCCCAATGGTTGTTTTAAGTATACAGTTATAACTGTAATTGCAGTTGTTCGAAATTAATGTTCCCACAACATTTAGCTGTCCATTTTGAGTTTTATGTATTTTTAGCCATTAAGTGCAGTGGCCACCACAAGCAGGAAGCGCTGAGAAGTGGAGAAGAATAGCAGGAAAGGAGCATTCAGTCCAGCCAACCAGTGTTTTACGACTAGCTTCAGGGTTGACCAGTTTGTATTATTAAACTGAATTCTCCAATAACCGCGTCTGACCGCAACTTTGCGGCGCTCCCGCAGGAAATCCCGCATGCCATCGCGCGGCAGTATCCATACTACGGTCTTATCGCACAATGAGCTGGGCTTTATCACAGCGTCAAAAAACCCTTTGGTAGCGCCGACTTTGTAACAGGAAGAGCTATCCAAACCTGCCTGACTTAACTTTCCAGTGAGAAACACGCAGTAAAAACAAATCCCGAAACAAATCCCCTTAGTTCCTCGTAGGAGTTGAACGCGTGGTCCGGTCCAGCTCGGCGGTCGTGTTGTTACAGTCGGTATCCAAACAGCGCAATAACTCCATCATAACTTCTCCTCATATTCTCCCTTCCTCGGAGAGCGTTCACTCGCCAGGACCTCGAACCACTTCTACGTCTGTGCTTACAGTCAGCGGAGAGGGTGGGGTTTCAAAACTTTTTCTCTCTCCAACAGAAAAACAGTCAGACGGAAGGCCAACGTGAAGTTTGACACGATATGTGATCACATATCCGGTTCTCACTATCAAAATAAAACCGGAATAACTCGCACGTTAACTTAACGGACACGTGATAGTGGAAATGTAGTGATAGTAATTTAAGTATTTGATTGTTACTCCAACATATGACAATTTGGCAAGACAAATCATTTAATTTGCTGGAGATTATCTCTTGGTCACAGGGCAAATTTAAATTTAAACTCTTTTATTTTGAAATTTACATTAGAAGCCCTATTTCTTCATTATCGCTCACTTAACAGTCAGTAAATGATTCTGAAAAGGTAATACTTCATATCTCACAATGTCTCTTTTAAATTTCTGTGACCTTGCTGTTAATTCAGGTATTTAATGTACAACTTCTTTTTCATATATGAGTATGCTTCAGCGAGTCAGTCAACTTTTAATATATTCTGTATATTAATGTACTTACATTTCATGTGTTATGTGGTTACTTTAAATGCATTTTATTTGTTCTATGCTGTTCACACCCCTGATTGTTTCTTTGTTTCCATGGCAAAACTACAACAAAACCGTATCTTAAACTTTCTTCCTGTATAATCAGTAGAGATATTATGCTTTTGTCACATTCAGTCCTAATACTCAATGAGACTAGATAAAATAGTTCCCACAGTCAAAGAAAATAGGATAAAATACTGCTTTTAGACTTCTCTGTGGAGGAAAGATTTTCTTTAGTCTGGTGTGTAATGTGAAGAAAAGGGGAGTTTCACTGGGCTACTTACCCTAATAAAGAAGAGAAGAGTGGACAAGCTGTTTCTGAAATTCCACTGAATTTAAGATCTCTTAATAAAAATGTACAAACCATTGCTTCAAGGATGTACAGACCAACTGAGTTTCTACTGGCCACTTTTAATGCAAAATGCCTGAACAGCCTTCAAATCTTCCCTACTCTGATATGATTTAATACTTCATGCCGTAGGAGCACAAAAAAAGAACAAAATGGGTGCAACATTATGAATAATACAAAAACATAAAAATATTTCAGTTAAGTCACAATTAGGAAATAAGTCCAAATCAAGACAAGACATTGACTGAAAAAGATACGTATATGTATGTGTGGTTGTTTGCAGTTGGTTAATTTTGTGTCTTTGTAGTTGTTTTGTATGTTTCAGGTACAAATATTTTGTATATTTTGGTATTTGTTTTCTATATCTTTCAAGTACAAACATTTGGTGCCTCTTCAGTTATTTTGCATCTTTGTAGTTGTTTGACATCTTTTTTTTGTTTTTTGTATTTTTGCCTCTTCTAGATGTTCTGTACTTGTGTGATTGACTTCAAACAGAGGCACTGGTCGAGAGGCCACATGACCTCAAGCTCCTGGGTCATTTCCCTATAGACCCGTCTAGTCTACTCAGCTGGTGAAATGGTTAAAACCCTCCATCGTAATAATCTGAAATTATACTGTACAAGAGCGAGCCACTTTTCATATTTTTGTGCATTTTAAGAATTTTTTTTTTTTTTTTGCTACTGGTACTTTTACTTCATCTTAACTGTTCAATAGTTTTTCATTGAGTTTTCCAGTGTAAGACATGAAAACAAAGTTTGCTTTGCCTTACATTAATCTATTCATTAGAGCACAACCAGTTAGCATAGTGGGGCACAGACATGCTCAACAAGTGTTTAAAAATAGCCTAAAGTGAGAGTATATTAATGAGTTGGTTTCCAGTGTACCCTCTGATCAACACCGCAGCATGACCACAAGGTGAATTTTGAACATGTGCTTTAAAGTAACCACGCAATGAAAGGCTTTCTTCTTGAAGGAGGTCAGGGAATTCTTTTTTTCCCACATCTTACCATGTTACCAGGAGTGCAGAGGTCTGAAAAGCCAGTGGCTTCATGAGAGGGGATGGGAATCAGAGGGCCACCTTTGGCCCCTCGCTGGCTGCTGTGTGGAAACGGTGTGTTTCCTTCTGTTAGCCCTTTGATGGCTCTCCTTCCCCTCCCACCTTCCCTGCCCCACGACTGCTATTTGTTTGGACACGACCTCCTAAAGTCAACCACCTACAACCCCCTGCCACCTCCTCCCATTTCCCCACACACACACACACACAGAAATCCCACCCTCCTCACAGTCCGCTGAGTCAACGCTTGTGCAGGAAGGATGCAGTTGTTTTTGCGGGTCTGGCTCTGTGCTGCTTGGTTGGTGAGCTGGATGTGTGTGTGTGTGTGGGGGGGGGGAGTGTGATCAGCAGAATCAATAGCATTTACAGGACAAAATAGACTGTTTAAAAAAAATAAAGAAGAGGAAGAGGAAAGGGGCTGGACACACACACACACAGGTCAAATGTGCCAGCTACTCTGAACTCTGAGTGTGTTTCTATTATGGTAACAATCACCTCTCTGTGAACACTTTTCCACCAACCTGTACCGTCTTGCACTTATCTGATTCAAATACCAGGAGGCGGCTGAAATCTCGAGGATAAATAGCAGCTCTTGTCTTTCAGGTTGCGTGAGTCATTGGCTAGTAAATCAACAAGAGTGCATCAGTGGGAAATTTCTATATTGGAAAATACAGTAACGAAAGGAATCAAAAGGTGAGATGAAGGCACGGCATTAAGGCAGACCTACAAAGGAAGTGTTCCGTGTCTGTGAAATTGCAAAATGAAAAGGGGAAGCACTTTGAAAATTTTAGGTGAACAAAGAACACGGTTGCACATTTGCGTTAAAGCATTTCAGGCTATTCACTGCGGATATGGGACACACAACAAACCAAAACAAGGTTGACCTGTTTGTTTTTTTAATTGAAATACGAACTTTATTTCACCCATACAAAATAAAATGAATGTTAAAAGTTTACAATATAGCTTCAGCTGTCTATTCAGAAACATTTCATACTGAGACGGACGCATGAATGACAGCCCCGTCTCTGCTTTCAATGGATACATCTGGAACAATCTAAAAAGGACGACGGGGGAGGGAGTTGAACATAAACTTTCTCAAAAGTTGGGGGTGGCCAGAACAGAGAGGAATAAAAAAAAAAAAAAAGGACACCAGGAGTCATCTTTAAAAACAAAGGCGTGGTCCGAGAGTCACAGTATACTTCTCATGGGGCCATTTGGGGGAATTTAATTGTCATAAAAAATAATGTAGGAGGTCTAAATGTAAGAACAGATAACCTCTGACGGTGTGGGAAAAAACAACAACAAACAAAATGTCAATCATTAAACTGCTGATAAGGTTCAGGACTTCAGGAACGTGGAGGTTTACAGTTCCCTTGATAAAAATCAGGACTTAAAAATAGGGAAAAAAAAGCAGTAACCTATAGTAAAAATGCAACTGTTCCCTTGTTTATGTTACAGCCTGACAACTGGACTGTGTAGGGAAGTAGCCTGTTGATAACACAGTAATAACACTCCATGTGTGAGACAAAGACCTCCTTTTCCCTTAGAAATGCTCTGATCACCTTCCAGGTACTTACAAACTGCTGCCCTGAACTCATCTCAACTAGTTGCCTTCGTGTATGAGCATCACAGGCTGTAATAAGGCTTAAACTACCACTTGTAGAATCTTTTTCAATCAACCTGAGGGTGCGAGTGACACCGACCGAGATGCTGTCTTCGTAAAGTCTACTACAGAGGATTGAGGACAAAAGAAAAGTGCCAGAAGAAAAATCACAAGGTGGAAAAAAAAAGAAAGAAAGAAACACACCTATCCTGTCTGCGGGGGGCTCATGGCAAAAACTGTGACGACTGACATTTTTAATAGTCAAAATAGAACGACTGACTTGTTAAAAAACTTCCTCGTTGGATTCTCCGCTACAATAAAATAAAACCTTTTTTTAGCTTTTTAAAAATGAAAATTAAAACACATAATATACAACCATTTTTCTGGATCCTGTGATTGTGCCTCTGACAGCCGGCTGCGATGAGGAGTCTCTCCCTCTTCGGCTTAGAGCAGCCACCGCGACAACAACTTAAGAAATTGAAAATAATGTTGAAAGAGTGTGTGTGTGTGTCGGTGTGTGAGTGTGCGTGTGGAGGAAGGAGGGGTGGGGAGCTAAGAGTCGTAATCTTCGTCATACTCGTCCTCGTTTTCGTGCAGCGGGATGTCTGGGGGAAGCGGCACGATGTCCATCATCGAGGAGATGTTGGGGGTGTAGAGAGGGTCAAGCTGCGGCTGTGCTGGAGCCATGCTGCCCATTGAGACCATGTTGCCCATGTGCATGTACTCTGGGGGTGCGCTGGAGCTGTGGGGCCACAGGCAGCGGTGTAAACCAAGAGATAAGAGACATGTCGAGTCAAATTAAATGTAGGAAATGACCTGAGGTGTTCGTTAAGAAATGGTACAATATGGATGTGACTGCACTTCAATCATGACACAAAAAGCACTCTGTTCTTATTTTTGGTTTTGGAGGGTGTTCACAAAACCGTTCCAATATGCAGAGGGCATAGGTAACTAAGTACATTTACTCAAGTACTATGCTTAAGTATAATTCTGAGATACATGTGCTTTACTTACAGTATTTTCTTTTTGTTACTTTTGCTTTGGGACGTGTTGTTTCCAGTGGAATAACAGCGCCCCCTCCCTGTTTTTGGCCATAAGCAAATTCACCAGGCAGATCAGAAATCTGCTTGAACAGGTGGCAAAATTGGAAATGATGTATTATAGTACTTTTAGTGGCTGAAATTTTATGTTGACACAATTGTTTTCCTCACATTACTGGGTTTGTTCACTGACTTGATGACTCCTTTCTGCTACTGTTTCTCTGTGACACTATGTTTAAGCACTTACCTTTGTCTTGCCACTAGAGGCAACAGTGGTTTCTGTTAAGCAAAGGTTACATAGTCTCACTGTAACATTGGATATGAATTACTCAACTGTTGCAGCTCTGCCGTCTCAATGTTGTGACTTATTCCATCTCTACTTTAAATTAGTATGACTGCAGCCAAAATGCACTGACAGTGAACTGTGCTTTCATCCGTTTAGGCACAGTCACATGTGGTAAGACTTTAGAAAGCCAAAGAGGTCATAATTCAGCTTCTTTCCCCTGCCGGTGTTTTATATTACTTTATCTTCTGATTGGCTGGGTATTGAGTGAATCTGGACATAAAGTATCTTAACGACGACGGTTTGTGTCCATACCTGTGAAATTTAGATGCGGCCTGCAGATTTGTGCTCGACTGAGATCCATCCTCCTCGTCTCCGTCCGTCTCACTGTCTTCAGAGTCATCCTGGTTCCAGCGCAAGGCACAAAATAATTAGCCATTTCACAATACATCAGTGAAACTCTACACAGCAACTGGCCTCTGCATGCAAATCAACTCCCACCTCTTGCTCAGACTCCGTTCCAGACAACTTCTTGTCCTTGCTTTTTGAGCCGGCCCCGCCGTTCTTGCGTCCAGATCCTGGTTTTCTACCCCTGAAGAAAATGGAAAATTAATAAATAAATAAATTATCAAAAGTGATGTGTGCAATCACATGTGAAAGCAGATGTTGTTTCATAGCTTTTTAAAAAGGGGAAAGAAGATTAGAGCCACTACACTCATGGCCACACAACAAGACTTTCTGATGAACTGAAACTGCTTAAGCTGCTTAAAATGTTATACACTTAAAAATGTACACAAATTTTTTTAACAAAAACATTTTAAGACCTATGTTTTAATAGTCTATAAAACTATTCACAATCAGAAAATCATTCTACACCATAAATGCTCAGGACAGTTGCGTCTGAATGCAACAGTAAAATCAACGGTGATAATTCCAAAGCAGAGACGCTGTGACTGACACTGCTAGAGGAAATTACTTGGAGCCATTTATAATCAAAGATGCTGTGACTCTGCATGCCTCATCCCCACAGCTGGGACTAAATGTCTAAATATTAGCAGCTCACAGATTGAATCAGAATCGAATCAGCCACAGTGTTTAGTGAAAAGAAGACGTCTTACTCACTGAATTTATGTGTAATTCTCAGCCAAACTCACTGCTTCAATTACCCACTGTGCCAGTGTTTGACTTGACAGCCGATACTAATTTCTCCTCTCTAAAATCCTCAATAATTAGTCCTTGCTCTGTGGAGCTTCTCCTATTTTTTTTGTTTAATCTATAATCTCAAAACAAAATGGAGAAAGTAAAACACACAGCCTTAGTCAGCATTAGCTGTTGTATTCATGTATTCTACTATCTTGACTATGATGAGTGATTCACTTCTTCCATATAACACCGTGGGTACGTGAACTTTATCAGAGATGACTTTGCAGCATGATGCAGTGATTGGTCACCGCACACGCCATGCGTATATGAAATAGAACCTCGCAGACCTGAACTTCCTGGCATCAACACTGGCGTGCGGGCTGTTGCATTCGTCCACTTTAATGGTGTGACACAAACATACTAGCTGGATGTATGTGTGCGAGGGAGTGAGTGAGAGAGATACCTGCGAGGGACTTTTTCTCCTCCCCCCTCGGCATGGTTCTCTTCCCCCTCGCCCTGCATGTCCGGCACCGCTGCCACCAGGTCTTTTAAGAAATCAAACTGCTGCTCCAGCTCAATGCACTGCTTTCTGTAGACACATGCGCGTGCACATACAGTTTTCAAACAGCACGTTGCTTCCTCCGCAGACATAAAACACATTCTGAGCAGAGTAAAATGTCAACCTAATATCAAACAGAGAAATAAATAAATGGGCATTGTATAGTCGACAGCGACAACACACACAGTATTTCTCATGACAGATCCATTTTTCACAGTGCTGTTCAAGTGATACTCATGCAACAGGTACTCTTACAATATCATATAATATTATCATATAACAGGGTGACTGAGGTGTCTCCCTCTAAATCCTATAGAAAAACGATCACAGCTTTTCACCGAAATGGATCCAAATTTAATTATAACTTAAGTATTATTTCCTGTGATTATCCAGCTGCCTCAATTCACAATTATGTAAAGTTAGAATGAATTGATTGTACTAAGTATATAAAAAAAAGACAAACAGAAACTTACAGATGTGACGTTGTCATTGTTTTTGCATTCCTAGACTGGGTGACTTGACAGGCCTTTGTAAGCAACGATTCCAAAAAAAGCTCCAGTGCTCTCGCTGGCATGTCAGTTAAGGAAAGTATTATACAGCATATAGAGTGTCCTTTCTTACAATATAACAGACTCATTCACATTGCTAAGCTTTTACTGTAACTGCACAAAGCTTAAAAGTGTTTTAATGTTAAAATTAGAAACATGAACAGTTCGGTTGAGAACATATCATAACACAATCACAGCACTTTAGGGAGCAGATTTTAAAATTTCGCCCTGTCTCTCTGCTATTCAAATATGCCTCTGCCTCTGGCTGAATCTCCTTCAGATTACATCATCTGAATGAGTTCAAATATCGCCTGGAGAAGTTCTTAAGACTACAACCTCTGTATGATGTCATCTGGAGGAGATTTTCAGCTAGAAGCAGAGGCATATTTTATTAAGATAAGATAAGATAAATCTTTATTGTCATTTTCACTATCAGAATAAGAAAGGCAGAGGAAAGTTAATCATGTGATTATCTCATTCATCTCCAAGTCAGACTATAAATTTGAGGTCTGCTGACTGAATGAATGAATGAGTTGGATGAAAGGCACAATTTAGATACATCTAGCACCACTATCTGCTTTCAAAACACTCATGCAGATGACCAACACGTCAGGATTTGCACAGAGAAAAATATTTGGCTGGAAGGATACAAATAATAACAGGTACTGCTGCAGCCACTTTGCCTATTTCTTCATCTGTCTGCATTATCTTCTTAATCCTCGCCTGAAATAAGAAAAGTTTGATCTTTAAGTGTGACTGCACAGTTTCAATTCAATTCAATGCAGGTGAACACATTGGTCCTACAAAGATTTACCATATGTGATACCATATTTACCATATACCAAATCTTACTCATTATGCAGCTATAACAGATATGCTCAGGTATGTATGTACGTGTATATATATACACGTACATACAAACAGACCGTTCGCTTCACTTAGCTTCCCAAGCTAAAAACAACGCAGATTAGCTAGTGGACTCTCTAGCTAACTTGCGTAGCACTCATTAGAAGAACCTCAGTAAACACTTGTGTGTATGAAAGTTAGCAAATTCAGCCAAAGTAACGACGCTGGTGAATTGATACTTCTCGCCAAGTGGTAAATGTCTTGCGTTCGTTAGTTGACTGTTAGCTCTGTAAGCAAAAAACAGGCCGAGTCTCACCCTGGCTAGAGAAGTTAGCTTGCTATGGTACAGTTTGCTAACATTAGCTAGTCGTAAGACCGGTTCAGTAAAGTTGTAACTTACCGGAGGAAATCTGGCGTTGTATTTCTTCTTTTTGCTGGGCATAATTAAACTACCTGAATGGCTAACCTAAAATAAAATGAAATATATTGTGTAGTATTTTTCTATAGCATATATAAATCACCTCCACCGCGCACACACCAGATAGCGGTAGCTAGCCGGCTAACTCTGTAGCACGTCGACGTCACCCGTTCCCTGTTGGTTTGAGGGTTCAGCTTGGTTCCGCAGGGTCACAGCGCCGTCGGTTTGCCGACCCACGACGTTCCGCACCCTGAACTCAAATATAATGTAGTTATCACTACATTAAATATTGCGTTAATTTTGACAAAATACTGAAAGACCGCTGCATTAAATAAACACAAAAGTACTCATAGCTTAAATGTTCTATAACAACGCAGCTTTGCTGTTTTATTTGCGGGACGATCTTATCAAAGAAAGAAACCGTGTCCGAGGTCCGTGATTTGATCGACAGGTAAAGGCAACATTAATAAAACCGCTGCTGCGCTTGTGCGGAAGAACAACAGTGGAGGATAAACTTCAACATCTGCAGGTAGGATTAGCCTTGAGGGTAATTTCCCACTATTTCTATAGTCCACAAGCAAATGCGTGTAAAGATGTTCTAACCTCAGTTGTTATAAACATCTGGCTGTAAAAATTTGTATTCAAATTAGTCCGCACGAACATTAGGTTAGACTGAAAGTGGCTAGCTAGCTGTCTGACGTTAGCTTCAGCAACACTGGAAACAAGCGATTACAAATCTTCTCTACGTGTTTAGTTACTCGTTAACTGTGGCGTTAGCCTATACACAAGAAAGTGGACAACAACTCCTTTAAAGAACTGGGGGTGAACAAACGTAGATACCGAACAAGTTCTGCTAATGTAGCAGGCTAGCTAGCAGCATTAGTAAACAACCGTTAGCAACCCAGCTGTCCACTTCTGTCAAGGTTTGGAGCACACCTGTGGTTTAAACACACATTTCAACACAACACTGCTCTCGTTTTAACAGGACGAGCTCCAGTACTTGTTAACTGCCTTACACTAACAGCATCATGGAGGAGGAAGAGGCCCCCATCGATGGCGAGTTGGAGACCCCCTGTGCTGCAGAGGTCTATGCGGCTGAAGCCATGGCTGCAGACATGGACCCCTGGATTGTGTTTGACTCGAGGAGAACTCCCAGATCCGAGTTTGATGGCTGGCTGGAGAGCAACAGGCCTTCACAAGTGTACAGATTTGGTAATGAGGAAAGTGGCGTTAGTCCTGTGGGGTGGATTGCTGTGCTGGGCCCAAACCACTGCCCCGGCACTAGAGATGTTGTGGGTCTCCATGAGAGCTGGGAGAAACTTTTGGCCAGTGGCCGGCCTGTGAGTTTCCAGACAGTGAAGGAGCTGGCCCTGAACCACAGAGTGCTCTCAGGAAAGTGGCTGATGCACTTGGATTCTGGTTTCAAGTTGGACCATGCGTGGGAGTGTGTGGCCAGAGCAGCCCTGGAAGGCAAGATCTCCCTAGTTAAAGTCAGCCCCTACGATCCCAAAGGAGAGAGAAAGCAGGTCATTTGTGCCTATAACCAGAACTTCACTGACGAAAGCGACGTTATAAAACTGGACTCCGTCATCCGTTCCACAGGGGTCAAATGCCCCCTCTCCTACAAGCCAGACGTCTACACATACCTTGGAATCTACAGAAACAATCGCTGGAAGCTTTGTCCAACCATATATGAGAGTAAATTTGACTTGGAGTGTGTACCCAGGCGTTCGCACATCGTCAACAAAGCCACCAATCTTGAAGTAACATAAACCAGTCCGATCAAGAGGACAGTTTTGCAGGACGGGTAAAAGAAGAGGCACTTACCAATCCCAGGAGCTCGGTGGTGCAGTACAACTCAATGACTGAAATCAGTATAATCTTGAGTTCTTCCTTTTGGCAAATAAAAGCACTAATTATCATTTCTTATATCACATTATCTCATTGTAATATTTTCTAAGTGACTGGAAATATTGCCACTCTTTTTCCTTTTTGTATTCATCAATAAGAATATTAGTATTCTTGATGTTCTGTTTGTAACACATTAACACTTACCTAACAGACAGCATTGCTGAGGAAATCCTTTTATTTGTACGCACAAGTTTAGGGGAAAATTAGCATACAATGAATCATTTCTTTTTGACACTCATTTTTTTGTTTTCTATGAAACCTTGAATACAAAGTTGCCAAATAAAAATTTAATTTTTAAGACCTTATTTATATTGTTTTTTATTCACAAGAAAAGTGTTTGAATTTTGACATTATTACTCATTTATGGCAGCAAAAAGAAACCTTGCATATAGTATATCATACTAGTAGAAAACATACATTTAATTTCATTTAAACATCTTTGATAAGTTGACCTACAGGTCTGGAAGAGTTGAGTTAAACTGCAGCCATTATTCATAAATACCTGCAGAAAACTGATTTAAGATGAGAGCAAATTATATCAGCACACACACACACACACACACACACACAAAAGATCTGACATGAGCCTCTTTTTGTACTCTTCTCTGCTATAAGCATGTACTTGTTAATGTTTGATAATTATTTACATGTACACCTTCATTTGGTTCTTGACATACTACTACATTTAGTTGAGACTCTCAAACAAGGCACCTACACTATATAAAGTGGTGTTAACAGTTATTGCTGACCTTCAGAAAAGTAAAATACAGGACTATGTAATTAAAGGACAGAAGGACATAATTTATACAGACTAAAATGCAGATATAACTCATAAAGTTTACTTAAGACACTGACTGGAGCTACAAAAACGATCACGACGAAAGCACAGAAAATGTCCCAAAAATATGCTGTGGAGTGACAACTGGACTTGTTCTTAGGTTGTTGAAAATGTTTTGCCTTCCATACAGAACTGATAAAACCTTGTGGATGAAAGGCGAAACGATTTCAAGAACTTAAAAACACGTCCAGTTGTCACTCAACAGCATTTTCTGGGATAACCATGACCAGGACGTCTGCGAATCTTCACACAGAAAATCATGCTTAACATGTTCCACAGAAAATAACCTCAACATTTAAACTGATTGTTTCAGCACTGCATCTGATGTAACTGTCTTTATAAAATTTGTTGGGAGGACAAATCTTCCACCATCATGTTCACACAGTGGCTGAAACAGCTATTAATTGATGCTAAACATGGGCTTAAAAAAAGTGATGAAATTTGACTGTTCAGTCCTTTGTTTTGTCATTTGTTGGATAAAAAAAAGTCACTAACTGAATACCGTAAATAGTCTTTGTTGGTATTTCAATAAGCGTGTCCACGGTGGGCAGTTTTGCTACATTCTGTCTCCTGTAGCCCTTCATATCCACTTGTTTTCCTTTTTTCCGGTCTTTGGTAGCACCAAAGGAGTTGTAGTTCTGAGGGCTAAAAGCGACAGTACATGTGGTATTGTGTGAATGTGTCCAATGAAAACATCTCGTTGAACAAACTTTAAGTTGGGTGTCCTGACACAAACCCAGCTTGGCTTTCGCTGTTAAAAATGGAAATAAGACGATCCTCGTCAGCGGACATCAACTCGTCGAACTCGTCCAGCACGGGGGCCCGGTGGTTGTTGTTGTTGGACGTGATGTCAATCATGCCCTCGTTCTGGAGCAAGTTGACGATGCTGTTGGGGTAATTCATCCAGGTGCTTCCTGGGTTGCCAGCAGGGTCTGTGTTCTGGGACACCGTGCTGTTCTGGGCAGCAGTGGAGGAGCTGAGAGGACCAGCCAACAGTATGACATTGTTTCCACTCTCGTTCATGGGGCGGGGGTTCAGAAGGTCCACAAAGTCATCCATGTTTAGGCTGTCAAGGGTTCCTTGGGCCTGAGCTTCAGAAAAGCTAGGGAAATCTGGGATGTCCTCCTCTACAAGTGGAGCGTCCACTCGGAACTGAGAGCCTTGGAGGGTGAAGGAGCTGCTGGCCTGTGAGGACACTGTGCTTGTCTGGGAAGCTGCAGACTCATGGGCCATGCCCGAGGAAATGTTGGGGAAGAATTCATGAAGGTCTGACAGGTTGACGGTCGAGTAGTCCGGATTGGCAGTAGAGGTGGTGATAGAGGAGGAGGAGGAGGTTGGTGCTTGACTTGTGTAAGAGGGCACTGGAGTGGCTTTAGGCTGGGGGCCCAGGTTCAGGCTCTCCATAATCTTCCATGTTTGGTTTGTAGTTGCAGCAGAGATGGAGGGGGACGTCTTGGGCTGAACTGAGAAGAGCTGGCCTGGCTGACTGTAGGAGTAGGAGGGCTGAGGTTTTGCTGCACTGGCACCAGGGGGCACCACAGCTGCAGAAAACACAAGCACAAGAGATAATGTGAGTTGAAGTACTGAAAAATATAGAGAATATGAAGTATAACAAATGACCAATTTAAAGTTGTTTCTAATCTCCCTACAATGATTCAATAGCTGCATCTAGTTATGTAGCACAGGAGGAAGAAAATCATATTTACATACATTCAAAATACATCTAATTTATTAGAATATTATTAGGAGACCTTGACTTTGAAATACAGTAGGTGATCATACTACTAATAATGATAATTGTACATATGATTGTGCGCAATATTTCAACTAATCTTCTGGTCTATAAAACATGTCAAAATAGGAAAAAGTCTCCAGTCTATCTTTTGTAAAACTCAACCATATTGTGTTTAGCAGAGGTGGTGAAAATACACAAACTCAGTACTCAAGTAAAACTGCTGGTATTTGCCTAAAGGGATACTTCACTATAAGTAGTATCATTTCTGATTTTTACTCAAGGAAAAGTTTAAGCTCTAAACTTTAATTTATGTACAAAAGTAAAAAAATCACTCTAAGAAAACGTATTTAATTTGTATTGAATCTGATGCTGTTAATGATTTGTTTGATTTGTTTCACAAATAAAAGTGTAGTAAAATATTAAAAAACTAAATAAAAATAAGGCTCAAAGATCTGTGTTACCTACAGACCTTTGGAACAAAAACAGCAAACAGCTATTATGATTAATCCATAATAGTACACGACCATTTTAGTTCTTAATCTTTCCTATAAAAATATCAGCCTGTGGAGCTGCAAAAAGTGGAGTAAAAGCACAATATTTTGCTCTGAAATGTACTACAGTAAAAGTCCCATGAAACAAAAATACTCCAGTCAAGCACAAGTACCTTAAAATTGTACTTCTTATGTTATCTTACTTATGTTAAGTACTACTTATGTAGTACTTATGTTATTTACCACTTCTGCCATTTAGTATAAATTAAACAAACATAACTTCAAACTTTAGAAGCTGAAACATGTCACTTGCGCTTGATAATTGCCCAACTAACCCATGAATCTACTTTTAGCTCCATTCAAATCACAGTTAATCTCTGCAGGGACTGAAAAGGAACCATTTAAACAGACTCACCAGTTGGTGCATTCATTGTAGGAGGCTTCGCTGTCACTGTTCTCCTTGCTGGGCTTATGTGCCGTCTATCTTGTGGAATGGACACTGAAATTCCAACAGATATGATTATATTATATTGCAATTAAAGAAAAAAATGTACTTATTATTATATTATTATTATTTTTTATGTGCAATAAGATTTCATGTCGAATGACTGTTTTATTTCTCTACCTCATTTCTTATATTATAATTTTTCTATCCTTTTGTAATTATATTTGTATATTTTTTTGCTAGAATATAAAAATATATATATTTCTTATATATATATATATATTTTATATATATATATATATATCTCTGACACCACAGGGACTGCACCTAATTTTGTTGTACTTGTTACAATGACAATAAAGATATTCTGATTCATTATATCAACATACCACTAGACAGCATGGGTGCCAGCTTCAGGCTCTGGAACATGTCTCCTGTACGCTTTCTCTTCTCACTCAGTCTGTATTCATCTAAAAAGAAACATTTTAAAAATACAGTTGATCAATAAATTAATTCCTTGAGAAATGTTAATATTATTTCATTAGTTACTTCATATAAAAACATGGCAGCACTGCCTCTAACCTGGATCAGATGGCAGGTACTGGAAGTCCATTGGCTCGCTGACCTCGCGGTCAGAGGGCCGGCGGAGCTGCATCTTGACTCTAATGGGTTCGGTGAGGTTAGTGTCGCGGTAGGGTGGCGTGCGGAACACGATGGCCACCTGCCTGTGGACATCAGCCTGGGAGAACGTTCCCTTCCCCTCCCAGGAGTCCTGGAAGAAACGCACCTCGATGTCCTCTGCAGGGGAACAGAAAATGGGAACTGTAAGGAGACGCTCAAGCTGAGAATGGACTCCCCACTTATAAGGAGAATCAGACAGTGATCACACCGGGACATTCAGCTTTGAGGTTTATTATTCACAGACAGCAAGAGCACCAAGGCTGCAAGGAGTGTCACATCACTTCTGTTGCTATGCAACACTGAGTGTGACAACAACAGCTGTGTAATTAGCTTCAGTAATAAGGATAATGCTTAACGTCTGCTAGTCTTTTACAATCCAGTCCTGTTGGATTGGACTGTTTTCACACAGATGGGATGTATATCCAGCTTAAGCTGAGTCATGGTGTTCTCAAGAGAGAGTCCCACACCTACCATGTCCAAAACACAAAGCACATGCTTTAGAGCATATGCTGCAAACTACTGCAAATACCTGAGGGAAAACACCCCATTGATATAAAATGTGATCATTTTTGATAATGATCATATATTTTTGCTTTGTGTAACTGAAGAAATAAAATTGAGTTAACAAGCTGTAGCTGAAAATGTAAAAAGTTGGAGCTTCATATCAGCACGACACCCACAAAGGAAACTGTCCTCATGTGAACCGTGTGATGTACTGCAAACTTTTGCAAAAATGTCCTTAAAAAGGAAAAGAAAAAAAAAAGAGGATATTTTCACATTAAGAAACACAGTTTGGTCATTATACAAATATAAGGAAATGAGAGGTGCCCAATAGAGGAAGACAGCTTTTGGTTCGTGATAGAAGTCACTCACTGTAAGAACGTGACTGTTGCATTGAGTTACCCATGTCACATAGTGTGACAGGTGAGCGAACCTTACACGTGCAACAATGTGGTGACGGACAAAAATGTCACTTCACACTGGTTGTGTGCATAGTGTGTTAAAATGCAAGCAGAGGTTGTTGAAGTGTGTGAAAACAGTTGCTCATTTTCACATCTTCACAGATACCGATCAACTTTGGCATCCATTTGTGGTGGTAGAACGTACTGCGAGTCCATTATTCACTCTGCTTTTGGCTTTGTTACAGCCACTGCTTTATCAGCTGCTGGTTTTTTGCCGACAGGAAATTAGGTCAATGAGAGCACTGTATCCGGGTGGGAAGATCTAAACGATTTGTCCATGGAAATACTGATTAGTGCATGTTGAAAGTCAGTTTGTGAGGACTACCAATTAGTAGGGATAAAACGATTCTTCAAATCCAGTGTTCGGTTCACTGCTGTTTTCTTCTTTTGGTTTAAATCATCAGTAGTTTGTAACAATAAAGCAAAGAGCACTAAAGAACATGTTGCATGATCTGTCGATCACACGACTGCGATTCATGCTCCACTGAATAACCAAAATGTTCCCCTGCAATTTTAGCATTATTATCCATCTTGAGCTAATTAAACGAGCCAACTTTTACTTTTACTGCAGGCATGATCACTTAATCACGATTTGACCAAAGTAGTCACATGACACACAACTAGAAGACAATAAAATAGGTGTAAATGTGTAATATTAAAAAATCTACAGTCTATATTTGGGTCGTATCAGGGTTTAGTCTTTTGGTATCATGGTTTCGGTCTTGGTTTCAGAGTGGTTACACCTCTGGCACTGGGTTGAAAATATATGTGCGACAACCAACGCTTTAAGTTACAGCGACAAAGAGAAACTTATGATGTGATTAAGTGTTGAATTTAAAAGTAGCATCTAACTTTTGCCAGTGTCATAAAGTCAGAGAACTGACTCAGCTTCAGTTTGCTAACATTTTCGTTAGCATTACGCTTTTAACATTATTTACCAAGTGCGTTAAAATGAGTGAAGTTTGTTACTGTAATGCTTACGAATTAAACGAAAAAATGTGACCGTAGTATTTTTTTCTAAATGTTTTCGTGAGGGGGAAACGTGTTACTCGTGCGGCTCAACAGTGGAAATCTAAGGCACAGACGACTGAGCTAAACTCAATTCACTGTTGGTTTTAGTCTTTGTATGGGATTTGTAGACAATAAAAATGTAGAAAATCATCACGTCTCAGCAAGTTGTGCTAACAGCCTCTGTATGTTTCACTGTAGTGGGAGATTTATTCCAAAGAACAGTAGGCAAACGGTCCCTCTGGTGAGCAATGACTAGACTAGTCAGTTTTGTTTGTGTTGGCAAGCAATCCTTTTTAATAAGTCATCACCTGTGTTAGTCACATTTCCTTCTTTTCAACAGCAGTTGTTTAGAAGGAAATTAGACTACACACACGACAATGTAATTTATGAGGTTATCTGATTCACCTTGTTCACTGAAACACACTGTGTATGTACCTTACGTAACATACTTTATTATGAGAGATGTGGTTCTATTCTGTTCACTTACTCAAAAAGAGCAAGTGCAACGACCTTACCTTTCCACTCTAGATAGACTGTAAGCTTTACATCAGGTTAGTCAGTTTAGAGTTTTATTTAAGAATCATTAAATCTGAAAGTACAGAGTAGTGTGGAGTGTTATCAAGTTTTAGTGCGTTTTCAGTGCATTTTCAGAACAACCCCACAGAACTTTCATCGTTTCTTTCAAAATGAATGAACGAGTCAGCGGATAAATGCACTGTCACAATGCTGTGTGGGGCAGTGTGACAGAATAAAAAGAAACTGTTCGTACAGCACAGACGTATGGTACCTTTTTGCACTTTGTCACACAGCAGAAAGATTTCATCTCCCCCTTTGCAGCTTCCAGAGTTGCGGTTGACTCGGCAGATCTTCAGTTCAGCTGTGTTCGGGGCCCCTGCAAGACCACCACAGGGACGCAAAAAAAAAGTTAGCTTCACTCTAATTTAAATAGTGGATGTCTCATCTAGAAACTGAAACCAAACTCATATGGAGATGTTAATTTAAGTAACTGAAAAAACTTTATACATGCTAGATAAGCAGCTGAGTTGTGGTACCACAAATTTGAATAATCTAAAATGAGAAACGAGATAAAAAAAATGGGCCTCATTCATCATTCTTAAGAAATTCCTTCTTAAAACCCACTTAATGCAGTTTTCACCAATGTTTTCAGAACAGAATCTACACACAGTCAAGAGCACACTAACACACACTGGAGTGCTGACATGCTTGTGCAAAATCACTGGTTAATGTGTTTCGTCAATTCTACATATTTTAAAATAATATTGTTTTAAATCATTATTTCATTATTTTACAAAGCATCGCCATGAAACAGGATGTGCCACTTCTTCTCAGCCACCACAACAAGGGGAGGATGTGTGTCCTGACCCACTCATGGCTCAAGACAGCACACTCGCTCAGTTCAAATAACTCTGGGCAAGCCTGTCCTCCAGAGGACAAGCCATATATCACCAGTTGACGCTGTTCTCCGGATGCGGCATTCACTGAATGAGTAACAGCGTCTCATGCATCTTTTTGTGTGTGTGTGTGTTGTTTTGTATCTACTACTGATGTTACTAAATATTACAGCCTGTGGTGTTCACTTCCTGCAGCAGCACCAACGCTTCAGAAAGAAGTTTTTCTTCCATTTAGAGTACGGTGCTTCACCATCTGTAGATTTCACTTTGGCCTTGGAGTTTCTCAACGTTCCCTTTCAAGTTCTGTGCCGTGCAGACTCATGGCCTTTTATGGGTACTGGTCTAACTAGAGCGTGCTTTCAACTTACAAGGACGTTGGGACTCGTCAATATAAAAACAAAGTCACAAGAGAATCTGCTGTTTAAGAACATGTCATGAATCTGACTTTTCTAAACTACAAATTTAAGAAAAAAACTTGAGAGACATTACTGAATGAGGCCCAGTATTTGTGGTGCAAAATGTGGAAATGTGTTGATGTTACATTCTCAACACAACTAACCACTAAATATATTTCAGCAGAGAAATACAAAATGTTTTTAGAACCATGTTTCACATCATCATGAAATTACAATTACTTTTTGTCTTGCAAACATTACCACAACGAGTAATTCTTGTAAACACCTACAGGCTGACAAGAAACGTTTTGATACAAAGAGGAACAAAGAGTGTCTGAGGAAAATAAAGGTACAGGTTATGAATGTGGGGCTCCACAAAGCTGAATCTCTGTTCATTTCAGAATCTGTTCAAATGAAATGCTTAAAAGATGACACACAATCACACAATCGTATTACTATTAACAGCTTCTACCCAAACAGAGAAACACGAGCTTTAAAAAATCTGTAGTAAATGAACCTCAATATGCTCTGTGTGTAGCTGTGTGTGCATATGTGTTGTCCACTCACTGTTGTCATAAATGGGCTGTGATACCACAGGATCCAGAGGAAACAGCTCCCCCGTCGGCAGAGTGATGGAGGCCTGGAAGCAAAGCCGAACTGAATTCAGGTCAAACTCCTCCTCCCACACCTTCGCCTCCGGAACTGCAGCCAAGACACAGCAGGGGAAAGGTGTGGTGCACAGTGAGGCTACACAGCAGTCTGGCAAAGCACAGCATCCTGCCCTATCAATGCTACCTGTGTTTAAATATCACTCAAAGGTGAAGAGAACAATGACGCCGCATTTTCTTATGGTAACTGCACACACACACAGTCCTGCCTCGCTATACTTGTGAGGACACTCATTGCATTCCCTAGCCCCTTACATCAACCCTAAAACCTAATCTCAACTCTGAAAACCCTCTTTGAACTTGTGAGGATCGGCTAAAGTGTCCTCACATGAATAGTTTTGAAACTAAATTTGTCCACACAAGGAAATAAAGACATGCGCGCGCACACACACACACACACACACATATATACGTAGTTTGCATTCTCCATAGCGTTTTTCAGCACTGTGTTGTGTTTTATTTTCAGAAAGTTTGAATTTCTGAAGGTTTCTTGCTAACAGTTTCTCTGCTGAGCTATGCTAGCTACCACTGCCCACGCTAATTACCAAATTAGCTAGTTTTTAACACAGTAAACGTAAAACCTCAACGGGCTACAGGTTGACATACCAATGTGTTGTATACAGAGACACAATTATTGAGTCTAGATATCACTGTCTCCATAAAACATGTTCATAACAGTAGCTTACATCAGCCAAAAACAATTTATCCAGCTACTATACTGGATAACTATGTTTTACTGTTGCTTTTAGTGAAAACAGACACTTTCAAGGTAGCTTGTAAGTCAAGCTAACAATAATGCTATTGCAAAGTTATTAACACAATTTGTAACTTTTTTTTTTCATAATGGACATTTTTTTCATTTGAAATTATGGCCTGACTTTCAAATCTACACTTTTAAAGTTAATACATTTTAAACAAGTTACTTTTACGTTCATCAAAGCCTATATTCACATCAGAAATTACAGTTCTATGTTAGCAAAACTAAAAGCAAAACCAAAGTCTTTGCATTGGAGTGAGACATTTACGGATTTCACAGAGAAAGGGCAATGAAACAGAAAGTGCTTTGTGTTGTACATTCATCTGTAAACATGACTACATACTGTTGAAGGGGTTATTATTGGTCTGCAGCCTGCAAGTGATGGCCTCATTCACGTCTTTCTTCTTCACACACTGTATGCCCAGGTTCTGAAAACTGAAACACCACCATTACAGTCAGACACAAACCAAAAGACAGAACTGTCAACACTAATACATATTAATCTGAGTTCTTACTATTTGATGGTTAATAACATCTTTTGGGTTGTTTGTGAGTGTTTGCTCCATTAACCCCAGTTTTAATCTTCTTTGCACCTCTACGTTGGACACTTGTTGCCATAAAAGCCACATTTGAAAATAGTAACGCACTATCACTCCTTCTAATAACAAATAAAATAAAATGAAGATATAGAAGGGTGTCATGACTCCAACAAGAATCTCTAAAGGACTGGTGGACTTCACAAGTTAACTGTCAGAGAGATTGTGTACAAACTGAGAACATTCAACACCTTTGTGGTCAACAGAGGTCACACCAAGAGCAGGGCATCACAAGTAACCCTGGGGACATGTCTAGGAAACTAAAGGCTTCAGGAGGACATTGCAGAGTAGCAAGACGGAAGCCACTAATCTCTGAATTCTACGGGAAACTTCAACATTATTCATCCGTGAACTGAAATGCAACAGCAAGCAGATCATGTGGCGAGACAAGGACCCTAAACACACCAAATAATGGTTAAAGCAGAGGAAATTTTATATTTTGGAATGGACGAGTCAAAGTCCAGACCTCAATCCTACAGAAACGCTGTGGAGGGACCGGTGTTCCCTGTCATATGAAACAGATGACTAATAAACGCCAGATCACTTACTCAGTCTGTATCATAACGGCAGTGAAGTGCAGTACACTGAATATGTCACTCTTGTGAAAAAATATAATGTGACAGACTGGTTTAATTATGTAACAACAATTATGTAAAAGTTGAAACATTGTGCAATTTAACAGTGTGTCAGTCACTGTTGCCACTATTCTTTCCTATGAACCTTAAATATCTCTTTACTTTTTTACATCTGTGACTTTTAATAGCAAAACATGACTTTAGGAGAACGAACCCTGCAGAGGCAAACTCAGCTTGTTTTTAGGGAATTTATGTGGTTAATGTTTTACTCCTCTCCAAACCCAAGATCAACCTGGCCTCTAGTTTCACCAAACATGTTATCTCCCACAAATGATCGTGGCTTTATCTAGGTCAGTGTTTAACAAAAGCCACTTTGGTTTGATGTGAAACTGCAGTTTCAACTGATTCTGTTCACCCTCTTACTGTGAACACTGCCATTAAGTTGCGAAATGCATCATTTCCTTGTGTAAATACAGACTGTGCTGTCTCGTGCAAACCACACCTACCTGTGTATTCGTCTCTCCTGCAGGTCGGCCTCGTAGTAGCCATGTTTGCAGTCCTTCCCGACCAGTTCGTGGGGGTGGGGCTTGTAGGGTGCGTTTTTCGTCACCAGTGAGATACGAACACGCAGGGGGCCGCTGTAGTTGTGCACCTGCAGGAGGAGTATTTCATTCATTCTAGCAGGTCACTTTAAGGACACTTGAGAGGAGTGGAAACATGCTTGTAGTCATCCAGGTAAAAGGGTTGAGCTCACCAATGATGCACTTCACTGCTCAGACACACTAACATGTAATAACTCTAATGCATGTTCTCAGCAAGGAAGTAACAGTGCTGCAAGGTCTCTGTGAAGGCTGGAATTCAAAAAGCCTTCAAATGAGTAGTGTGATGTGTTGGGAAGTGCACTTATTCCTACAGGAGAAAGAATATGCCTACCAGCACCTCTTTAATTAGCATGTTACATGTTGTTTGGGGAAGTTCTACTACCGTGACCTATTTTTAATTCACTTTATTACATGATGACACATGATGTCAACTGAACAAACTATGATAAAGACGTCAGCAAGTGGAGCAATAAAGATTATTTTGTCTAAATTAACAATACTCCATCATAGGGCTACAGCTAACGACTATTTTCATGACTGATTCATCTATTGATTATTTTCCTACTTGCTCGCTTTCATGGAACAAGTAAAGGGTTCACACCTTTCCTGCAGCAATGGAAGTTAATTAAGCTCTGAAGGCAGATGCAAACTATTCCTCCGAGGGGCTCGACATGTGTTGACTACTCACAAATCCTCTGTCTGTATAACAGCGGTGTTAGAGCTGACTGGTGTCTACACTCTGAAACAGAGACCAGAACTGCAACACACACTTCCACAGTCACCCCTTCCCACCCAACCCACTTCTACCTGCTGGAGACATCCCACCTCTCTTGTAGTGGAGCGTCTTGCATATTAATGCTCCCTCGTGTCCCCAGATTTGGTACAATAACCCAGAAATCTGATACTCCTTGTGGTAGGGAGACCTATCACTTACCTTTATGTGTTCAGGGACAGCTCACGGTGTAGATCATCTGTGTTGTGAGGTGTAAAAGAACAGTGGCAATATCGTTTGTTTGTGTTGTCTGTGTTTTGAGGAACTGGAAAATCGAGGTGTTCTAAAACTTTTTTCTGCTACAAACTGTTAATGTTGAGATCAACAGTAACAAGTGTAGGCCTGTATGATTTTCTTTTACCCACTAAAAAATGGTACAAAAAAAGGGACGTCTGATTCACCTTGATGGCCGGGTGGGTCTTTGTGGTGTCGTTGCTTTTCTCTCCGGGGATGCTGCCGGCCGATCGTCCTTCACACTTATACCTGAACCTCATCCCCCTCTGTTTTGGCTGCTCGATGAGCTCTATGTAGGGGGTGGCTGATTGGACTGAAGCGCGTGTGGAAGAAGGTGGAAGAGGGAGAATAATGTGACTTAAATGCAGCAACATTGTGTTTTACAAATACAAAAACACGGTGTTCAGATTGTGAAACCTGTCTACGCTGCTCTCCTTCTACAAGTGTGTCAACACAGAGACAGCTGTCGTCAATCATTAGTGCACACTGTGACGAAATGTTTGCTCGTGAAACATCTGAGGTCAATATCAGCATTGATTCATACATAATTGATCATTTACGGGAAGCAGCTTCTTACCTGGGTTGAGTGGGGTCATGCCCCATCCGTACACGCCTGTGGAAGAAAAGAAGAAAACTGAACTCAACAACTTGTTTGTTTAAGTCTTAGAACAAACAGCACTTCCCCATCCACGGTAATGACACACAGCACACAGTGGGAGAGTAGATGACAAAACCCAAAAGCAGCTTCAGCACATATTTGTGGTTTAGTAAAGAGTTTGTCATTTGTGGTGTGTTCAGGGTGGAAATCTACTGGACAGGGCAGCGTCCAGGGAGGTCAAGGGATGCTAAGATACAAAGGCTTCCCAGCTAAATATAATTGCTCGCTATAAACTGGCTGCCAAGTCTGGAAAGATGAAGTATGTGGAGGAAAGCAAACAATGATAGGCAGGGTGTAATATCAGTGTCACATTACCCGCCTTGTGTGAGTGTAGAGCAGGCAGGGCTAAAGTATCATGTTCTCTGTTAATGAATTGCTGAGATTCATAGACAGAAGCTGCCTGTGACCAGGATCAGGTGGCCACGGCTCCACCTAGCACGTCTTAGGACTTGCTCTAGTTTTAAGTGAGAATGGGATGTTTTCCAAGTTGTAACATGCCCATTTCCCAGCCTCAGAGCGAAGTAAGAGACGGGGAAAAAATGCTTTTGCCCAGACAATGACATGTGCAAAGAGACCAAGTCACCTTTTAAAGTTGTATTATGTAAGATTCAAATGAATTCTAATGTATTTTGGAAAGGGACAAAGCATGAGAACCAACGAGTGAGTAATAACCACACTTTCGACTATAGAGAAAGATATATCTGCCCATTTACTGAGACTGGATGTTGAGAAAGTGAAAGTAAATAGCTACCACATCATCCCAGTTTGACGGTCATCAATCACTGAACGCACTAATCTCAAAACACAGCTGAAGCATTTCAGATGCTTGTGTGAGTCACTTTCTCTCTAACTACTCTCAGTGACAGCTTCAGCTGGATTTTATGACTGATAACTTTTGTTGACATTTTGACGTGACAGCAGCTCATCAATCCCTAATCATAATCCAGATAAATAATGTTTATCAATGCAGATCTATTTTGTGAGGTCAAACACAGAACACAGAAATATTACACAAAAAAAAAAACTCCATTATAAAATCTTGCTATTTAATGTTTTTTTTTAGCTTACAGGCGAAGAGAAATGTCATAGCAAATAAAAACACGAGGACGTTTTATTGTCACAGATACCCATTATATCGGCATACACGTTTCGCATTAAAACCCTGTTTCTCACCACAACTGGTGTAAAATGCAGTGCATAATTTCCATAATTTCCAGCCACTAAATCTGAGGTGGGTGGTTGCGAGCAGTGTGGACCAATTATAAATATGGGCGATTTTTTTATGAAACGAAAGCTACCTGGCGGGTGGCATGACAGCCGAATTGAGGAGAAATCATTCACAATGACCACAAGTAGTTTACAACGTGACTACTAAATCGCACATTTGACAAAACAGTAGGATAAACATTCAAGTGCCCGATTTTTGAACGAAGGTTAGCATTTCTAGCAGCAGCACCTCGGGAAATCCATGAGGTGAACTCAGCAGGCCTCTTGGCAGCTCTGTTTAGTTTGACTGTATCGTGTAAGTTAGCTACACACAGAGGAATACGTCCAATCAGCGTGACATACTATTTTAACATCGCACGTACGTGTAATAAAAACACCAGCTTAAGTTAAATTTCCTTCATTACGTTAGCTTACTGTCCGGGAACGGCAGACTGCTCCTGTTAGCGCAAAACCCAGTATGTAGCGGGGCTTTCCCCTGTGCGCAAAACAACTCCCTGTACAGTTTCACCTCCACTATCTAAGCTGAGTAAATAGGCCGAGCAAATAAAACCAGTTCCACTTACCAGCCATGGCTGCGTCCGACACAGACTCACGGTACCGCGTCCACAACGCTGTGTTTTGTACGTTGTTGGTGTTGTTGTTGTGTTTAGTTTTTTTGTAGCTACAAACACGACTGAGGTGACTCGTAAAAACTTCTTGACAGAGCAGTTCTGTCGCCTCCTTAGCTCCACCCACAGCTGCAGAGCGCAGGTAGTCAAGTTCGACGTAGGAAGGCACGTGTTTCCGGCGAGAACCGCGTCACGACAAGTGTAAAACTATAAAACAGGCACATTATGCTGCAAGTTTTTGTTTGGTGTTTATACGTAACACGCTGCGTTCCCAAGTCAACTTTACGTTGTAGTACATAAAAATGCAACTTTATTGCCCACAGGAAACTGTTTATTATTATTTTTCAAAAACTGAAGTTGCTCATTTATTTGAAATTATTAATGATACTGTACTTTAATAAAATCTTCTTATCTGTACATAAAACCAGTGCACTTTATTTACTAGTTGCACATACAATTTCACTATATTAAATCAACTTTATGACTGAAATATACTGTTTACCTTTTTTAAAAAGATAAATATGATTAAATCGTTTTTTGAGACCTAAGTTGGACATTTTTGGACATTTTTACATTAATGTATCTTACCTCGGATTTTGCACCAAAATATGCATAACAATGACAATGTTCAGGAAATGCAAAACTTTTTATGATTTTTTCCGTTTACAAATTATATGCTATTATTTTGAAGAGAAATGCCGTGTGTTTCCGGTGTTGGTCTCTCGCTTGACGTAGCTGTCTGTTCTGTCTTTCCTCTGCATTGCAACTTGCCACCACCCACTCAAAACAGTGCGGAAATACCCAGATGACGCACTTGAAAGGAACAGAAAAATAAGTTGAGTGGGAGAGGCAATAAAATAACTTCTGGCTTTAGTCATAACCTGGAAGAGAGTTTTCGACCGGATCCACCTCCATCTCTGCTCATTTATTCTCAAGGGTTTCTCCTGTAAACAGACTTCATAATGTTGAACATCCAGCTGCTTTTATACTGCCTTATCTGACTTATCAAATTATCTTGTCATTCACACATTGACCTACTTTTACTACAAGCTCTGTTGGTTGCCCAAAAATCATAGTTTTAAGTCTGCCAATACTTTCAACGTAGTGACCATCTCCTACCACTTAATTATTATTAATAGTATGATTTGTTCAGCTGATGTTAATTGTTCTTTTAAAAAACAATCATAAAACTGTTTATCAAGAGAACGTCTTAAAACACTCCCAGCCTTGACATATTCTGACCAGGAGATGGCGCTGCAGGCGAGTAAATGGCTATTAGCTGCCACAGCGCACTGTGCATTTGTCTTTTGATAATATCTAGTGACTGGGATATTTAGCACTCACATCTCACATTCGTGATCACAAATAAAAGGATATCAGATACCACTGTTGCAACCAACCACGTTAAATATATTTTTCAGTGGCTTTGTATCATTGTATCAAAATCCAACAGTAACCTGTTGCAAATACCCTGGCTTTGGTGATGCATTCAAATGACTTTGGAAATAACAAGTCGTAGTTGTGAGAACAACAACAAAATGGTGCAAAAAAATGAAGGTGGTTGGAACTGACGCTTCTTGTTGTATTGGTCTGAGCAGGTGTCTTTTGGGTGCTCTGGTTTCATACCACAGTCATAAGTAATACAGGTACGGTAACATGTAACGTTCACATCCTGCGTGCGTGCTGGGAAAAACCTCGGCTATTATAGAAGCATTAAGAATCAAGTCATGTCAAAGACCAATCCACTAGTGTTTTTACAGTATTGGTAATAATACTTTAGATATTTACTACAGTAATAGTGTGAATGCAACACTTTTTCTTGTCATGGAGTAGTTACATTGTGATATTGTTACTTTTACCTTAAGTATCCGAATAACAGTACTGTACCTAACAAGTTGCACATGTCTGCTAAATGCAGAGTAGATAAACTATAAGCACATTAATGTTATATATTTAGGATTTACGACTGGAAGATATCATCCTTCGTGGTTAATTCCAAGCTATCCACTTTTCCTCTTTCTATGAGAGAAGCTGGAGTTTCCGCGGGGTATTTGAAGGTGGCACTATAGACGTAAATGGGAGGCCCGTTGATGGGAGGCCCGTTGATGGGAGGCAGTGGGCGGTGCCTGCTCCTGCCTGTTCCACACTGCGGCGGGCAGAGCTGTTCGTTACAGAAATGGCGGAGGGGGAGTTGGACATCGACTCGCTGATTTCCAGGCTTTTAGAGGGTGAGTTCCCAACTTCACAGTGTTCATATTATCCTGTTGTTTGCGACATTAGACATTAGTGGTATTTATACTTGTTTTTCTGAAGGTATTTGACTAGAAAACGAGCTGGCGTAACGTTAGCCCGGGCTGGAATGAACAGTACTAGTCCCGTTTGTCGTTAATGCGAATCATAGGCACACCTTTAGTCAGCCGCCGCTTCTCTTTCTCATGTCTTTCTTACACTGTGGTATTATTAATTAATGTGTAAAGACACTTGAATGTTCCCATAAGTTAAACAGTGAGTGTTAAAGTGTGTGTTCATATCTAAGTGGCAACAAAGTTGTAGCGGGAGGACAGTTGTCTGTATCCCGACATGTTTAGCAATGTGGGCAACGTCAGAGCAACCGAGCAACTAACGACATATCATTGAGTTGTTGCGTTGATTCATGTTGTAATGCTTGTGTGCCATCGGTCATACACAGCAGGAGCCAAGTTGCTGTAACTTTCTAAAAACCTCAGTCATAAGCTCTCCTTACATTTCCACAAGCTTCTTTTTTTAAACAACACAAACCACAAACGTGGGTGTCAGCTTGTGTTGAAAATCAGACCCAGAAGTCGGATTTCTTTTAAAACTAAGTGCAGTTTGGTGAATTAAGTATGACGTCTACTTCAGCACACAGGTCTGACATTTATGTGCCGGTATGTTTTATGTCGTTTGCCCACGATCATAGGAAAAAACGTCAACATCTCAAATGGGATTTGGCATAAGGGTTTGTCAGCTGGTGAGGGAAAAGCATGCCACATGGTTTTAGTGTTTATATGTGAATATTGCTGAATGCTAGTGTTTACACCAGACATGGGCCTTGATTATATTCCAGTTTAAACAAACCTGCAGAGCTTTTACCTTGTAACTATTTCAAAATAAAGTAACTTGGATAACATACCCCGTGTATTTTGAAATTCTACACCTATTATTTTAGTTGTAGGAACCATACTTCATGTTGAAGTTGACGTTATTTCTGTTAAGCAGAACAGTTTCCAGTTTCCTACAAAGGTTTTTCCATCAGTGCAACAGCGGATGGATCATCTCCTGATCATAACTGTGAAATAAGAAGCTTTCTCTTCAGTAATTTAGTTAGCTTTTCCCTCATGCTTATATTTTGAATATGCCAGTAAAGGATGGCCTCTGTATGTTCAAAGAAAGCGCTGTTGTTCCTCCTGCACCGTTGTTATGTGCTGGGTTGTAATGGACGGCTTCGCTGGCAGTGCTAAGGGATCCTGAAATAGGTGAGCTGATCTGTCTGTCTCTCTCAATCAACAATGTTTCCTTTGTGTTTTCAGTAAATATGTAGACGACCCAGACAGTGGTGAACAAATGTTCATGATCAGTTGTCTCTCTTCACACACAGATTCAGGGTGCTGAAAATCTCACAGCCTGTCAGTGTATGCCAATAAATGAGCACATTGTGGATGAACGTGTCAGTGTAACTTAATCATCTGAATTGATTTGGACTGGTTACATAATACTAGGGCTATTTTGTTCTTTGTGTGTGTCAGCTGTATACTGGAACACCAGTGTGAGTCCATATTTATAGCCGGTCAGGGTTATACTGTAGCTAGTTAGCTGGCTTCATATTTAGCTGCTGTTTTATGCAGCCACCAGGAAACCTCAGTGAAGGAAATTGGAAAGATCTGGTCCTAAAAGCTTCCAGATGTGAGTTGTGAATATATCCAAGCATCCATCTCCTTTCAGCCGCGTTCTCTGGCTCATTTCTGGTGTGAAAATACCCACCTACAGCCCAACGCTAACTGTTTTCTGATGAAAAACAGCGTTAATTTTAATGTCAAAGAATAGTGTACAGTGTTATTCTTGAGGGTGTAGAGGAGTCGATCACAGCTGACAGTTGATGAGAGACAGGGTACACGCTGGACAGGTCACCAGTCAATCACAAGAGCTGGGGGCTGAATGTATAATTTGAGTTTTGTCCACACTAGTGCTGCATTTAGCTACCAACATGAGAGCTGTCACAAGACACGTGATAGAAGTGTATATGACGTATGTCTGTTCAGGGGCTTACATGGTCTTCATTAGCAGGAAAAGCATCTGTTTTAATTATCTTGATAAATTAATTAGTTTGATCTAAAACTTGGGATTATTTCCTACTTCAAGTTAAGTAGATATTTTCATACTACTAGCCAAGCAAAAAGTAGAGTCAGACTGATAATATCCACTTATCAAGTGCTGAGAACTGACTGATCAGCATTTCTGTGTTAGGGTTTATTTACAGAAATTGTTAGCTTATTACTTGAAAAACTTGTTAGCTTTGCTGTTGCAGCTGGAGTTTGTAGTGAGAGAGTAGTGGAGCCTCTGAATGTTATTGTTAGCTAAACCTGTGAACTGTCATTCATCACAACAAACCTGTGTTTTATTTTTTTTAATGTGATAATGTACTGGTGAATCAGCTCCTTTCTCAGTAGTTAATGTTGTTGCTGTGGGAATGTGAGAGTATGAATTTTGGGGAGCTCATGCTGCGTTCATGTCATGTCGATCAAGTGGAAAGGGTGGGAATAGTTTCCGTAGAAATAAGTCAGGTGTATTCACACAGTACTCCAACACAGAGGTCATCTGTTGCTGCTGCTGAAGTATTCCAACTTTACTAACCTAGCTAAATAGTTAAGTTTGGCTATTATTGTGTTAGCTACACATTTATGGTTGTTAAAATATACAAACAAAGGAAACGTAGAAGTAAACACACTGCACATAAATGTATTAATAAATTCTAGAAGTTATAAAACAGATTTTATTACCTTTAACTGCCGGTGATGGTTGTTTTGTAGCCGGTTTGGAACTCGTTTTGTTGGCATTTCTGCAATTCTTTCTGCCAAGTTGGAAATCTCATGTACACTCATTTATTCACTCAATAATGAGCAGTATTTTAAGGTGTTTGACACTTATTTAACATTATCGGCAACAGCTGTAGAGCTGCGCAATGGTCATTTTCTCATCTATAAAACAGGGAGCATTGCATTGTGGGATTGTTAGCGGAAAGTAACCACTTTGTTGTTTGAGTTTACTATACCATAGCTGGATTTACACACTCAATGTTTGGACAGTAAATATAGCCCACTATATAGGATATGGTTAATCATTTCTGACACAACCACGGACTAGACCTTTAATATGAGAACAATAAAAACAAAGTGGTGTTAGTGTTACATTTGGAGACATATTTGGGCCGCACACGCAGGCAGACATACAAACTGTCCTTCTATCAGTTTGTATTTGTAAGGGCTCCATTTTATTTTAAGACTTGACCTTTCAGTAACACAAAGACACCTCACTGGCTTTTCCTTCTTCATGAAAGCGTGATATCCCTCATCTTAGTGCAGTAAACCAGATTACATCCAGAGCCTGCTTTCATGTGGACATTTGCTAAACAGCCTGTCAGTGGTCTTCTCTTGACTGTTCAGAAATCTCAGAATGCTTTCACTTTGCTAAGGTATAGATTTGTTCCTTTATCACTGCAGGTATAATGGAACCTTTTCTCTAAGGCAGGAAGGGATTTCCTCAACCACTTCAACAGGATTTTGATGTCTTACTTTGTCAGGGAGCTTTGATGCCAATCAGGAACCCACATACACAGACACACATACTGTATGCAGAGCTCACTGATCTCGTACTAAATGTCAACAGGCACAGTTGTCCCTGGTAGAAATTACCCTAGCCTTTTGGAAACATACACACAAGGGGGAGATTGTTAAAAGGGCAGTACTGGAACACAGTAGACTTTCAGCTCACTTGTTCTTTTTATCACTGCTATAATATCTTGCTTGGGTACACTGCCATTGGGATTAGATTTAGAAGAGCTGCATAAATAAAAGTTATTTATCAGATGAACAGAAAAGAGTAGGATATTTAAAACGAGAGAGTAACTGTTCTTTTAACGTGTATTTCATTCAGTCTTGGCATACAGTAATCCATATTATATTTTCTGTTGTTAATTTCTGGAATTTGGATTAAATTAAGGTGTTTTAAAGCTACAATGTGTATATTTTTATCTAAAATTGTATTATTATTTATTATGGAGAGGTGCTGTCAAAGGCATCTGTGAACCACACTAACTGAACAGGCTGGCAGCAGTCATTTGCTATTCCCTTCTAAAGGTTTTTGAGCGAGGCTCGCCCTTTCAACCAATCAGAGGAGTTCAATTATTTCTGCTTGATCAGAGGGGCTGGGTGGAGCACAGTGAACTGATTTAGAGTCTCGTGCTTGTTTCCCAAAAGTTACATACTGTAGCTTTAAATCTTCAAGAGAAACAACTGGATTTATGGGAAATGTCTATAAATGAATACTAAAGAATACACTTGTGTATAGTGTACAGTGGCATGTGTAACAACAAGATTGTCTAGACATACACCCCACATGACCTGAGCAGTTGTTTGGAGGGTGGGTTGACACAGGTTGTCACGCTGACAGGCTGAACCCGATAGACTGCCAGCAGGGTTTGCAGTCACTGGAGCCTCCTGAGTGGCTTTAACATGCTGGTTTTTGGTCTCTCTGGTTTAATTTGTCACTGTGAATACAATGACATGTCATCTTCTGTGAGTCAATTCAATTCAGTTTTATTTATATAGCGCCAAATCACAACAAAAGTAATCTGGAGGCACTTAACATTCTAAGGTTTAAGACCTTACAGAATATAAGTATACACAGAATAATGTGGAAAGTCCCAGTTGAGCAAGCACACAAAACTCCCTTTAACGGAAGAAACCTCCAGCAGAACCAGGCTCAAGGTGGGCGGTCATCTACCTCGACCGGATGGGGTGAGTGGAAAGAGGAGAGAGAAAAGAACAGCAGGCAAATACAAAACAACAACAAGAAGCAGCAGACAAAACA
>JAUMHL010000011.1:16040193-16052437 GCA_032362345.1 Sandelia bainsii
TCTATGTAATAAAATGTTATGATCAATAGTGTCGAATGCAGCACTAAGATCTAACAAGACGAGTATGGAGAGAAGTCCGTTGAGTCAGAGTTATAACACAAGCAACACAATGCTGCAAGGTCCCATTGTGGGTATGAATAAAATGGCATGTATGCATCTGTCTGAATATGAATATCATGCAGTTAGAGTTTGCATGTGAAGCCTCACACATGAGACCTAGAACCTGTGTCCAAGTGATCAACAAACAGTAGTTGGTCACTCTACATTCACGTATAGTCTTTCTGTAATAACAAATAAAATTATATGAAGCCTAATGTGGGATTTAGTTTATTACTGACTTAATTGCGAAGGAGACTGCATTATATAAAAGAATTGTTGGAGCGCCAGTAGCTTGTTTCATATTTCACAGTGAAACCACCATGGTTTGTTACAGCACGCAGAAGTTGACGTTGCATTTTTCACAGTATTTGTAGAAAACGGCATTAGCAGCATGCCTCAGCAAAACTCCATGTTTGTGTGCAGTTTACTGCACCAACCTTGTGCTTCTCTTGTTTGTTTGTTTGTTTGTTTGTCGAGCCCCCACCCCCCACCCCACCTGGCCCCTCCACATCCTCATTAGATTTTATTCGTGCTCTACTGTGTTGATGCGTGATCCAGCAAAGTGGCTATTACAGGCTCCAGCTTTCCCAACATGCCCACACTAAGCCCACACTGGCCCAGGCTTTAGCAACAACGGCCCCTCTGTCTGGCCTGCCAGCACAGGTGGCTCGTAGGCTTTATGTGGCACAATCAACACCACGGCCCCATACATGAGCCAGCGAGAGGGAGGAGGCAGCATGGAAAGTTGCATTTCAGAGCTATTTTATCTTCGTCTTTATAGGCGAAGAAGGCAACCAAGTTGTAACTCAGTATGAGTATATACAATCTCCTTGAGTTTTGACATCATTTAGGAGCACTTTAGGTCGTGTGCAGTTTCAGTGACTGCTGGACAATCATTCTCTTTCCATACCACAGCCCAACAGTTTATTTAGTATTATGTAAGCAGCCATAAACATATGGTGAATGCTTGGCAAATGTCAAATATAGACACTGATACTGTATAATAGGGGTGTAACAACACATTGGTCACTTATTGTATAGATATTTTGCCCATTGGTCATAATTTCATGTAAAAATTCAGCCAAACGGGGAAATAATCAAGGGTGAAAAATGTTGGTAGTGCTACAACCTGTATATTCACAAATAGAGTCCTAAGTCAATGAAAACCAGTGTCTGTTCAAATAGATATACTGTAATTATAATAAACCTAAAGCCAGCAGGGAAGCACAGCACATTTTCTCTTTATTTAACCTTTATTTTACCAGGAAAACCTCATTGAGATTTAGAATCTAGTTTGCAAGACAGGCAGCAACATAAACATAAAAAAGACAGACAACATAAAACCAGTCATACAGTCACATACAGGCCACGTGCTGCACACGGACGTCTCCAGGGAGTCTGTCTGAGATTTGCATCACATATACTATGGAGGAGACACAAAGTATGAACTGGCCTCACGTTTGACTAATACTGTTTCCAGAAACACAACATGATGCAGCTTCAGTTCTCACGGTTTTTTCTTCATTTCACCAATGTTGCAAAAACTTTTCAGAAAATGGTTTTAAGTGACATTAGCTAGTAGCTGTCGTTATAACGCAGCTCACCTGGTCTATCTAAAAAATGAACCGCGTCGAGCCGTCTCCTCTGTGTGAATTCCTGTTCTCACATGCTAAGACTTAATTACACAGTATTTAACTTACAGTAATTATTTGGTCTCAGCAAACTGAATGTGCTGAACACCCTGTGATGGTTTAGGACAAATAACTGTGCAAACACCCTGTGGTGTGAATATACAGTTAAACTCTAACATGACAGACTTCAGGGTTTTAGTAACAGATTCTCTGTGTTGAATTAGCTGAAGGTGTGTTTGTTTGCTTATGAACTGATCTTTTTATTTGTAGGACTTTTGATTGTGTTGTTTATTCTTTGAGTAGTTACATAGATGACACAATGTACAGTAATGTTTTGTACATTTTTTGCTATTTAATAGGGCGTGTAATAGGTGTTGGTTAAGTGTGTCTGTGTGTGTGTGTGTGTGTGTGTGGCAGTTTCAGGAGCTTATCTCTAATACTGTATTTTAACCTGTCAGTCTACTTGTTGTTTGCTGCTGTAGCGTGCTGCTGCTGTGACACTCTGTTGTCGAAACAACAATGGTGGAGCCTGTGCGTCGAGGAGCGTTCACCCCCTGGCACCAAACATGGCACAGAGCTCACCCACCCAGCTTTTCAGCTGCCCAGCTAGACTTTCCAATAAACCCTTTCTCCATCTCCTACTGTGCTTCCCCCACTCGAGTTTCAGTTTCTCCTTTCAGTTCTCTTGTTTTTCTCCTCTCCATCACTCCCACTTTCTGCTTCTAGACATGCCTCCTGTTTATTTCTCCCGAAGTCTCCTCTCTCAATTTCATCCTTTCTTTTGCCCCACAAAGACAGCCATTCACCCATGGTACTTTAAGGTCGAACAAAACGTCCTCTGAACATGCAAAGCCTGCGCAGAAATGCCATCTCAGGCAGGATTTCTTCCTTAAGATTCACTCCCGCTCTCCTCGCCAGAGTTACTTTGTTTCTCATAGTGAGTCACTGAGGGGGTCACTGTTTTCCATCGCCCCTGAGTGGGAGAGGGTTAAGTGGAGGAGTGGAGCGGAGCTGCTGGCTTCGTTCCCAGTTGAAAAGAATAGAGATTGACGGAGAAGAGCTAACAAAGGTCTGACGGGGCATCTTTATTGGCGCTGCGTATTCTTGCAGTGACTAAAACCTGCACAGTCATACCTGCTTAAAATTCATGGGTCCTCTTGACATTATAGATTATTCTTTGAATATTGTTTTATTTGCAGTTAACTTGGCAGTTTGTAGAAGATATAAAAGCTGCACTAGACAATATTTTTGAATCACTATTTGTTAGTCAAAAATATATATGACGTAAAAAAATAACTACATGTATCTTGTTTATCATGTTTTGTTTAAACTAAATTTAAGTTACTATTGAGATTTAATCTTTGCAGCTAGCCTGCAAGGGAGCAGGCTAACAACCGGGATAAGAGGAATCCTAGTGATTTATCTGTTGGTTCATTTGACAATCCTATTAGAAATTATTCTTCCAAGGCCTTCATATGGTCTTCTGTAAATATGTTGCATCATTTTAATTATCCTGAATTAAAATACTAGAGATACATAGTTGTTTATTGAACATGCCTTCACTTATTTTAATTAACAATCATTTTTAGAATCATTCATGTGGTAGACATTATTACTGTCAGGCCTTGTGTTTTATGAAGACTGCTGTTCATATTGCTGTCAGAGGTTTGATGAATATGTATATTACAACAGTTGTTGAGATTATACGAAATGGTTGATGAAGTTGCATAAGCAATTAAGTCTGACAAGGGCAATATGTAGTATACCATATATGGACTCAAGTCCCATTCACGTTTGCTGGCATGCCCTTTGTTGGACGACGTACTGGACGAGGAAGCGTTAATACTGAGACTGGCATGAAAGAATCTTTCAGGACTATATACATAAAATAAAGTGTGTTTCAAGAAGCTGTTACTCATTGTGTGACATTTTTACTGCAGACGTCTTATCAACTTTACCTGTAGTTCTGTGTTTTATACCTGTGGCCATGAACATGCATTCCAATATCCCAGCAAATCTCCATCTGGTTTGGCATAGCTGCAGCTTCTTATCCTGGCTCAGTAAACATGCAATGCACCCCCCCCAGGTCATCAACATTATTCAGTGCTCACATCTTGTTGTGCTGCACCCAAATCTCAAAAAAGAAACGGGCCAGTCGAACACTGGAGTTTTGTCTTCTCATTCCTTATTCAGATAGTTCTTTATATAAAATGATTCAATGTATGACTGTGCAAAAAGCTTTTTTACTCATCTTTTGTTAATGCTACAATATGCAGCTTAAGCCAGTGCTAGCATGGGACTGGAAAGCCATCCAGTCTGCTCCGCCCAGCCCTCACTGTCCCTGCTCTGCTCTGCTTGGCTCTGCTACAATCTGCTCATGCTTTGCCCAGTGCTTCACATGTTTGTCATTATGAGATTATAATAAATGAGAATGAACTAAAACTAGTAAAAGTGAAACTAGTAAACAAGCAGAAATAATAAGGCCTGGATCACAGGAGGCTTTGACAACACTCTGAAGGACATGAAGCTAATTAAATTTTTACTAAAACTACTACAGTATCATTAAGTGAAGACATTTATACTCAATAATTGTAAGAAAAATACATTGTTAAACATGTTTGATAAAGCCAAGCAAATAAAGTAACAATCACTACAGCTGTGGAATATGCTATGTAGACACAATATCAGAATGTTAACACATCACACATGGAGTTTTCTTTGTAAAGCTGTTTTATGGCAACTAAAGCAAAGGACTGCAAAGCATGCTAACAATTCAGTGGTAATTGACTTATAGGAGTCAGCCCTATTTTTAAGCTCATTATATATTGTGCTGACATCAGTGTGTGTTTTCTTGTTGATATGAACAGGCTTACGCAGCTCTCTGCCAGTGCAGCTGACAGCCATTACATTGTTGTGATCCAGGCCTGTGCCTGGCTAATGTTGTTCTCTCACCATCACATACAACAGCAGAGCTTCAAGCGTTCCCTCTGTGTCCACACTGACTAGCCTACTTCCTCCTTCCTTCCATACAGTAGCGCCCATATATGGTAATGCCTTGACAAAGCGATCTGACTGTGATTCACTTGTCTTTCACTCTCTCCCTCTAACCCATAGCGTTCAAGTGACCTCTGCTCTTTTAAATGAATGGAAAAATAGTTGACCTCCTTGAACTTTAGCAAGTAGTTTGCAGCCAGTGAAGTAGGAGAAATGATTACTTAAAATAAAACTCTTTAGATTTGTCATTTTATGTTTAAAGGCTATATATTTCATTTATATCTTAGGTGTATAGAAAGTTGTTTGTGTTGGACAATGTGAAGTTACTCCAAAGTTTCGGGTAGCACTAAAGCCAGCCCTGTGACATGCTGGTTTAGTCTTCCTAATAACTTTACTCAGTCATAGTTTAACTGTGTGCTCATGCAGTGTGCTCATGCAGTGTGTCAGTGTGATTATTCTTTGTGTGTATTCTCAGTGTGTATGTTGTTCAGCATGCAGCACAATGGAGGGTTGGGCTGTAACCAAGATCCTCCCAAATATTTAGGGACTTAAGTGGGGCCAAGTGCCCGACAGCTGGACTTAAAATCAGGGAACGCTGGTTCATTTGTTATTGTGTAGCACTGGGCAGTGGAAACAACAGTTTGGTCCTGATTGGTGTATTATGTATTATTATTGGCCACACTTACCAAGTGAGGTGTAACTTTTTTTTTAGTGCTCTTTGACTGCAGGAACTTACCAACCTGTACGCTGGTAACCTGAACTTGTAGGTGCATAAGTAGTCTGGTGTATGCTGGTTGCTGTTTACACCCCTAACTGAGTAGTTCCTGGAACTGGGTTGGGTGACGGGTTATGGGTAAGTTCCTGCATTGGAAATGCCCATTTTATTTTTGAAAGCTCTAGTTCCACCAGGATCCCTTATTTAACTTTCATTTCTGTTTCAAAACTATTCTAAGCAGTTCTAGTGTTTGATGGAACTAGCAGATGCCTTGACCACTGTATCTCAGGCTGTGCTGAGCTGTCTGGGATGCAAAGAGTGCTCTGGGAGGGGTACAAGGCAGAGCTGTCCTTTGACGTCAGCACAAGGCAAAGGACAGTGACCCAGGAGTTCACAGCCTCAACCAAGAATTCTTAAAGATAAAAAGATGCATAGATGAAGGAGGAAGGAAGAGTTGAAGCAGGAGGAAAGGGAGGTCTAGGAAAGAGAGAGACTGGGTTCAGTTCAGTGATCTTCTTTGAGTCAAGCTAGAGAAAGGACACACACCGTTCAGTCTGAAGAGGTCAGTGTGACGAAACTCAAACTCCAAAGCTAATGGACACAGACACATGTACCTGACCAAATTAGGAGAAATCAAATGGAACAAAGAGGAGTTTCTCAGAAGAGATTTGCTCTAATCTTGCAGAGGAAGCAGCTGGGAAAAGAACATGGAACATCAGCTTCCCTCCAGTTCACTCAGTGATGTTTGACAGGGCGCTCATTCCTTCTCACTGCTGCTACTGAGAAAGTAGTGACACTTACTGATAAATAGTTTGAATGTTTGTGAGAAGTGTTCTCACTAAGGAAATAGTCTGTTTTGGTTTGGTGAGGGGTGGCCCCTGGGAAATAACTGGAAATATTGGTGTGCTGTTTACAGCACATTGAGTAGACCAAGTCACGTGATTAGAAATGTATCAATGTAGAATGTATCAATTAGCTATATTTTCTGATGGTGTGCTGTGAGCGGATCGACTGAAAGAGAACGCCCATTCGCTCACTGTGAATTCTCCGGACTATTACCTGCTGTATTCACACATGGGTTCAGTCAGACATTAGCCAGACTTTACACTAAGGAGCTGGTAATGTCTGTTTAATGTCTGGGCTGACTGACTCAGGCTGCAGCTAGTGATTAGTTTAATTTCTCAGTTAACCATTGAATTATTTGGTCTATAAAATGTCAGGACGCATTGAAAATCACACCGATGAAGGCTGTGTGTGTTTTCTCATTACTGGATTAACACCACTTGAGCACCACGGCTGTGTATTGTCAAGAATCTGATATTACATTTCCTGTAATGATACAGAGTTACTTCTCAATATATTGCAATACCTTGTGATACTATAAATGATATATTTAGTTTCTTTAAAGGCATATTTTAGGAAAATGATTCTAGTATAAAAACTAAAGTATTCATTAAAAATTTATAGTGTTTTTGAGAATGGATACACTATCACAAAACATTATGATACTCAGGTTTATTGATATGTCCATACATTTCTTTTGAGCTCCTTGTTGACTGTGACAGGACAGTCCTACTTCCACGAAGTTATAAATGAAAAGATTAGTCACGTTTTGCAGCAGAGACCAAGATATCCCAGCTTTTAGTCTCTAATGTGAGTGAGAAACACTATCATGAAACTCCTTGTTACACATAAATATCCACACTGTTTAAACTCCACACCCCTAGTTTGCAACTTCCTGTTTTATAGTTGTAGTGTCTAAGCCCAACTAAGATAACATGACATCACTATGAGATCATCAGGGTTTTTTTTTCCTCACACTCCCCCAGAAGACACTGTAGTTGACTTATCCATTAATATCTACCAAAACATTTCACTAGCTGACAAGTCTCTACCTGTTCCTGTCACTCCTGTTGTGTTCGTGTGCGGTGCAGTACAGAATGTATCTACTGCTGAATGATGCACGTGTCCTGAAAGACAGAATGATGAGTGTGTCCTGGGCTGGCAGAGATGCCACTTTATCTGCAAATCAGCTCCCTGCCTGACATAAAGCAGCAGCAGCAGCAGCAGCTCCACTCACCAACACTGTGCAGGCTGCAAATTGGTCTTGCTGGGTTGCCATGGTGATCGGATGTGGGCACCACCTCCCATTCTCTCCCTCTCTCTCTCTCTCTCTCTCTCTCTCTCCCTCCTTCTCCTTCCCTCTCTCTTCTCTGGGGAAGCTGCAGTGCAGTGATGTCAGAGTAAGGGATGCTGGGATAGCTCCCCACAAGCCCGTAGTGGCACAATCTGAGGTCAAGGTCACTGGATCACTGGAGGCTAGTGGTGCTGGTTGCGATTTCTTGTGTGTGCGTGTGCGCGCGAGTGTGTGTGTGAATCCTATATCAGGCCTCACTCCCTGTCAGCTGAGCCCGCACAGACCTGCAAACGCGTCATCACAAAGCTGAAAGGGAGGAGTGTGAAATCACTCCTGACACCCGACACACACTCTGACACTCACTGCTTGTGCAGTGTTGACCAGTCGTCTATGAGCTTCAGTTTTGCAGCATTAAAAACAAATTGTCACGTTATTTGTCTCGAGCTGTGTCTTTGTTTCTATTCAGCGGCGAAGGCACTCACTGTGAGTACTTAGACTGTCTAAGTATAACCTCAGTCTCACCCTTCAGGTTGGGCGTGTATGATCACAGCTTGTGTTTGGCTGTGGCTGGAGAAACTGTATTTATCACCGAAGGTCTCCAGGCAGAACTTCTCAGGGTCATGTTGACACATACACACTGCACACACTTTAAAAGTGAACATGAATCCCTTCTGAGCTGCGACATGCCGACGGCAGTCACCTGCAGGAATCTGAGCCACATACTGTACCACCTGTCATTCGCTCTCTCATGCAGAGGACGGAGACTTTCTCTTCCTTTTAAAAACAAACTCCCCCTGTCTTGTCGAGCTGCGGGATTCTTCTGACCGCCTCTTTGAATTGACCTGTTAAGCAGCGTTTAACGCCTGCTAGGATTTCCATCATGCTGCTGTGATGTCATGTGACAGCAGCAGTCTCAGTCTTGTGTGGTTTACTAAGCAGGAGGAGAAGAGGAGTCTTCTATTCATGCAAACACAGAAGGAAATACTGTATATATGTCTATAAGCCAGCAGCAAAACATGGGAATACTGTGAGGCAAGATATCCATTGATATGCACACTTTGAGCATATGCAGCATTAGGAAATCAACAGCAGGCAGGAACTCATCAGTGAAAACTTTCATTTGTCTAAGTGACAAAAACCAGGAGGGTGTTTTACTCGGAGGGAGTTAAACGAGATGTTTTGTTGGATGCCTTTCCGTGCACACTTTCCATGTTGTGTAAATAATTCACAGGATAACATCATTGCTTTCTCTTACTTTCACATGACAGTGCTGACAGTATCCAGCACGTTAACATAGACGTAACAGTTTTGCATAATCATTTGTCTGTCAACAGTTTCTGCTTGTTTTACACGACTGGCTGGTTGCAGTATCTGCTTTCAAACCTTTTTGCTCATGAGTTGTTTTTTTTTAAGTAGAACTGTAAATATTCTTATGTGTTGAAGTTTTGTAGAAAACATTTTTGTTTCCTTTTAAGGTAAGTAATTTAAAATAGAACTTTTCTGTTGAAATGGAAACTTGGAAAACATCCCTGTTAATGAGTAAAGATTTTTTTTGATGTTATAATTGTATGTAGGTTGTATACATGTTTCCATCATGAAACCACCTCCATATAAGAAAGTCACTTTATTTATTAAGCATCTGACCTATGACCTGTCTCGTGTACACTGAGTGCACATGAAGTGACATGAAGTCATATTTTTCATAGACCACCTTGTCACATGACCACGGTGAATCCTTTCTTCTTTTCCTCTCAGTTACACAACAGGAAGCATTTCCAAAAACACTCCCAACATCAACAAAGCCCACACAGGATATTTCCATCCTCTCTCTGTTGACTAAACCGTCTCCCAGATTTAGTTTAAAGTTGATTCAAAAGTTAAACCAGTGGGTGGTAGTTTGTACACTCATGTGTCATATTCTTGTGGAAAAACACCTGAGGAAGAAGGGAACGCACACTCACACTCAGTCATTTTTTAACCTGTTCTTTCCCTCCACCAGTGCGAGGATGTCGTCCAGGGAAGATTGTCCAGATGACAGAGGCTGAGGTGCGTGGCCTCTGCATCAAATCCCGGGAGATCTTCCTCAGCCAGCCGATCCTCCTAGAGCTAGAGGCGCCGCTCAAAATCTGTGGTCAGTGACCTCCCAGATCAGCCTCGTTCTTCTAAATTGTCGTTTGTCATCATCTCCTGCTCCTCCTTCCTCGATCGATCACCACTTTCTCTCCATCCTCCATCCCAGGTGACATCCACGGACAGTACACAGACCTGCTGAGGCTCTTTGAGTACGGCGGCTTCCCTCCAGAGGCCAACTACCTGTTCCTTGGCGACTACGTGGACAGAGGGAAGCAGTCTCTGGAGACCATCTGCCTGCTGCTGGCGTACAAGATCAAATACCCCGAGAACTTCTTCCTGCTCAGGGGCAACCATGAGTGTGCCTCCATCAATCGCATCTACGGCTTCTACGATGAGTGTGAGTGAACTGTGTGAATTGATCTAGTTCCACGATGTGTGACGTAACACGTCATAGAGAAGAAGACACATTTCAAAGTAAAAATCCTTATTCAGCGGACAATCACCCATCAGTGATATTTTAGGATGACATTGTTTATACTGATGCATCAGTGCTTCAGCATAATTTGACTGTTGCAGCTGCTCAAAGTGGAGCAAGTTTTACCTACTTTATATACAGTTTGCCACTTCAGTCCAGATTCAAAAGGTAGGATAAGAACTTAATATGAAAAGAGTCAAGAAAAAAAAGCTGTTCTACACAACAGTTTTAAATGAACCCATCAGGGAAAATGTCTCTTTGTTTTGGATTACTAACAGCTGAAATGTGACAAAGTCCCCAGGTGCAGTCGATGTTTTTTCATCTCTTTTCTATGAGATCACAATTTTGGAAACCACTGGTTTAATCTTTAACAAGAAGTGGTTTTTGGACTGAAGGATAATAATAAGAGTTCTTAGAACTGTTGCAGAAAGTTCCTGCTTTGTGTGTCTGCACTGCAGGAACTGAGGACGATCAGCATGTTGAGGAACTTTTGTAGCTAGTTAGCTACACTCCCATCACAGTAGGAACCATTGCTGATGAGTGAAGAACGCTGATTGTTCCAACATTGAGCCAATGCAACGCCTGCAGCTGAGGCATTCTGGGGCATTTCCATACAATGTGCTTTAGGAGTTTGACTGTACTTGAGTAAATGTATTTACATTGGGAAAAAAAACTTTTACAAAGTTGGTGTTTTAAATTTAAAAATACAAAAATCAACCATACTTGCCATGTAATAATTAACCTTGGCTTGTCTATTACCTGTTTTTACTTTTAATCAGGAAAATGTTGAATTTACTGAAACCAGGAGATGGGTAAATAGATACACCTTTACCTGAATCTCAAAACCCGAGCTTGTAAAACAATGTGGAACAACCTTTATAAGTCTCTCTGCCGCCAGACGTCCTGACTCACTGTCTTGTTGATTTTGCAGGTAAACGCAGATTCAACATCAAGCTGTGGAAAACTTTCACCGACTGCTTCAACTGCCTGCCCATCGCCGCCATAGTGGACGAGAAGATCTTCTGCTGTCACGGAGGTATTCATGCTGAAACCCTAGTGATAATTCTGCACGTTTGTGGGAGCATAGAAATCAGAAATTAGTTTGCATTCTTTGCAGTATTTCTAGAAACTCAGCGCTGCGCTCACATGATAGGTGATTGAGTATGAAAGATAAAGTTCATGACCCTTCTAAACAGGATTTTACGTTTACTAATCTGATGTAAAGTAAATGGGTCTGGATTTTTTTGTCTTTTTTTGCTGTGGGTTAAAACCTGGACACGCACCAAGTAGAATGAGGAAGAATTTCCTCGCTGATGTGTTTTGTTTCCCACAGGTCTCTCTCCTGACCTGCAGTCTATGGAGCAGATCAGACGCATCATGAGACCCACAGATGTACCCGACACAGGTAAGTCAACACACACAATGACCCCCCCCCACCTCAGCATACTACACATTAATCCAACATATAATAATAGAACAGACTGGAGCTTTACTTCTGATAATTAAGAACAATGTGTTGATAATAGTGTGTCATACCCACGAGTCTGGGGTCAGGCCTGATCTAGACAATTTGTAATGGAGTGTTTATTGGCTATTTAAATCCAAGGCGGTCTGCAGAGAGATTAACAGACTATAGACAGTACTTTTACTCTTGAGAATTAAGAACAATTGCAAAAACTTTGGGCAAAGCTGTCAAATGTCCTGAAAAAGAGAGAAACCACTGGTGTAGTGAGCAACACACACAGACAGAACAAACGGACAAGGAAAGCAGCTAATAACAGGAGCATTGTGAGAACTGTGAAGAAAAACCTAAAAACCACCGTCAGTGAAATCACCAACAATCTCCACAGAGCAGGGATGAAGGTGTCACAGTCAACCGTTCAAAGATTTCATGAGCAGAAATACAGAGGCCAAACCACAAGATGCATAACCAATCAGAAAACTGGGGTGGACTTTCGTAGCTTATCTCTGTACTTTGCTGCAAAGTTTTGTGGGCTGCTGAAATCAAGAATAACCTCTAAGTGATCTGTCTGCTCTCTTCCACTCTCCTCTGTCCACTCACCTCAACCGGTCGAGGCAGATGACCGCCCACCCTGAGCCTGGTTCTGCTGGAGGTTTCT
>JAUMHL010000011.1:16064992-16074992 GCA_032362345.1 Sandelia bainsii
GGTGGTTCTCCTTATGGAGGATCTGAATGAGTTTCTAACAGGTTGGTGAGAGACTTTCTGAACTTTATATTAAATCGAGAGTTGCTGACACAAAGTGTAATAAAACATAACCCCCCCCCTTAATTCACCTTAATTTTAGGTGTCTAGCTAACTGTGCTCCTACTTTATACACAGTAATACAGTCATAGTTGCAGTTGGGGGGATGCTATGCAGAAGGCTAGCAAAGCGAATTAGCTGCAACACTCCAGTGCATTCCAGTTTTATGACGCTTTGTCAAGTTCATAATATCCAACAGGCTACTGAAGATAACAAATGGCAATGCTATAATACTGCTCTCATTTGATGTGTTGCTTGAGTCCTTCTGAAGCTCCTCGCGCTCTTACAGCTCCATCGTGTATCAGCACACAGCTGAAAATAGCTCTGACTAAAGTGTCAAAGAATCAAAGGGCTCTAAAGCACTAGAAATGCAGGTACTATGTGAAATGAGGCTTTACTTAAACTATGTAGACTTATGGGTCCGTGCAGATTGTGACATTTTAACCCCCTGAGCCAGACAGCAAAACATGCATGACCATCAGCAAATCACGTTGCTGCGTAATACCAATGGAACTAATCCAGTCTGTCATGTACACTTACTTTACATGCACATTTTCTTCAATCATATAAACTACTTATTGCCCACAAGACCAGCATTACCCAGCATGAGATTCTTTAACAAGTTTAAATAGTGAATCGTTCAACCAAAGCTTTCTTCACTGTCATTTTAGAGAAAAGTGTTTAGCTGATGTGACTGGGAAAATGCTAAGTCATGTGTCAGATCTACTGTCTCTGAAAGATTGCTGTGTTTTTACCAGTGAAGCAGTCATGAAGAAGTTCCATGGTAGCAGGGTTCCCAGGCCCAGTATGAAGAAAACGATCCCCACCAAGCAGCCACTGCAAACAGAGAAACAAGAGTTTACACAGTTTACTACAGGACTTTTAGCATTATGTGTCTAATATTCACAACCGGGTTCATTTTTAATGGGAACAAAGGCTATTAAACTGTTACATGATTCTGGCTCCAACAAAACCCACACAGAAGCTGTGGTTGAGACCAAAACAGTTTCAGAAAAAAACTGTGGTCGAGAGTGAGAAGAACAGTGAGAAGTGAGAGTTTCCTGTTTCTATGCGACAACTCACCGGTCCTGAGGAGCATCTGCTCGACCATTCATCGTGATGTAGGAGGTTCTGGTGAAACTGTGAGGGCAGCAGGAGAGAAGAAAGGTCAGACACATCTCCAAAGATTAATGAGCATCTGGTTTGTTTGGCACATGCTCCTCTGCCAAGGTTCCTACTACTTCTTCAACTTCTATTCTGACAAGAAGGTGTGAGGGGCTGACCAAGTAAATCCTCCCCCAGGGACGTTCTATAGCACAGGGGTGTGACGTGTGTCTGGGTAATAATACTTTTGCTAAGTTACATAGAGCTGTGAGTATTAGAATGTACTTAATTACTGTACAGCTTGTACTTTATAGAGCAGTAAGAAGAGCAGGAATGTACACATCAAATCAAATCTGCTGACTGAGTCCAGTTTTAATGACCCTCCTTTGATGTTTTGGCAGACACACAACCCTTGTCACTCTCTAATGTGTACAGTAGTTAAGAAGTACTCTCCCTGTGTACACACAAGCACTGTAATACAAAACAGAACTGCATTATAGACTCCCAGCATGTGGCTGGCTGCTCTGCATGTTGTGACAGGTTTGTGGACCAGGTGAACCACATAATGGAGCCAGAGTCACATTTTTCCTTCTTTAGGAGATCTAGTTCCTAAAATAGAGCTTCTAACACTCGCGCAGCAAAGACCAGCTGTGAAGGAGGATGTGGATTGACTTTGTTCCTCACTGGCTCCACCATTTTTAGAATTTTTTGAGATTTTCAGCTTTCGTCAGTCAGCACTCGGAGGGCTACTTCCTTAAACGTGCCAACTGACACTTTAAAACAAAAAGCAGGTGGAACACAGACACAAAGGCAGTTGCGTCATGCTAGGAGGGCAGCAGCATGGCACACACTGTACAAATCTCTCGAGTCAGAGTTTTTTGAGTCAACATCCTTCTTGCGGATAAGAACATGCTTCATTCTCCAGCTATGGTAACAAAGCTTAAAGCTAGTTTTCTCTGATCACTGCCTCTATCTGCTTACTGAGTGGACATGCTTTTTTGGTTGCTTGGTTAAAAGACATTACAGTCTAACTGGAAAGTATGTTGACGGCAACTGAGCAGAACTAATTACAATGTGCTGGTAAATCATGGACAACACTGTAATGATGTGGACATCCAGGTTATAAAAATGTGTTTGTGTTACATCTCATCAAACAGCTTATGAAAGAATAATAAACTGGAGGGGAGTGGGTACCAATGCAATTCACTTAAAACTGACCACATGCTGCTTCAAAGCTTTGCTGTTATAGCTTTGTTCTTCTGAATCAAACAAAGGCCGCAGAAAAAAAACAAAAGATTTAAAATCACCCTGTCCTTTGTACAGTGTTGTATACAGAAACAGTTTGTATGCATCTTCACAGACCTCTAATAGGAACCCATCAAACAGCTCAGCAGGGGTTTGGTTGTCTGTGCATTTGTATTGTGAACACGCTGAAATCGACATGTGAAGCACGTCCAGGGGTCGTCGAAGGTCAGGGCTCAAAGCAGACCTAACAGAGTCATAAATGTTGAGCACAGGTCTCCTGTGTCAACATGAATGTCAGCTGGTGTAATCTCACTAAGAACCGCTTGGAAGCTACTTAGTAATATGTCGGAAAAGAAGTAACACTACATTTTGACGTATGTGTAAAGCTGCGCTGTCACTGATTTTCATGACTAGAAAACACTTGTTGGCTGTCAAAAGGTTACAAACTTCAGGAAAAATGTTGGGGTGTAATTTTGTAACATTTAGTTCTCTGCAAGCCTGAGACGAGGTTAAGTGAATAACGATAAAGGAATGTGTCGAGATGGAAACATGCAGAGAAACATTTCCCATCAGCAGATAAATGAGGAAACCGACTCCTAGTGAAGCTAGAGAAGCTCAAACATTCAAGTCAAGTAACAATGCAAAACACATTCTTGAGCGAAAGAGGGGGCTTTAGCATTCTAGCCCTCTTCTGCATCTTCTTTGTCTCCTTTCACTTTCAGCCATAAAATGTCCAGGATAGACAGAGTAAGTGGTCTCACTGTTGACTATGAAAGACGGCACTGATAAACATTTACACACAGAACTGTCACTGAAGGACAATCACTCCTTTGTTAAAATTACATATTTTTTTCAGCACATCCAGTAGGTGTGAGAATAGCGCTGCTACGGACCAGACAGTGGTTGTGATAATGTGGGTGGGCATGAAAAAATTGAGGAGGACAAACAGCTACGAAAAGACAAGACTGAAAGTGATTTGCTGAAATCTCAGCAACACAAAGACACAATTATGTGTGTGTCTCTTTTAATTAAGGTATTAGGGAAAAACATCACCCCGAACATCCAACTACTTAACTTCAATCTTCAATCAGTCTTCTCTAATTTCTGCTTTCCAATATGCACGGCCTCACGTGCATTACGTTACATAGACAACCAGCTGTTCTCCCTCCCCCCACCACCATCACTCACACACCCGCAGACACAGAAATCAATTAATCTTAACAGTGCCTCTTCCATTGATAATGCCACCGTCAGACACACAGAACAAATCACTCCATGTTAACTAGTATTTAGGTTAAAGGGAATGTGAATTACATGGGAAACACAGAGTGAAATGTTTTTCCATCTGCGTCTTCTGGTGCCAGCACTGTTTCTCTGTGTTACCTATTAACCCTTCAAATGTTTGAGTCATAACCTACAAGGATCCTTCACAGCTGAGTCACAGAAGATTAGGGGTCCTTTCAGTAATCCATCAGGAGCACACTGACCATGTGTTCATTAGGGGGCAGGGACCACACAGCTAAATCAATACCAGCAAAATAGACATACACAGTCCTGGCCATATTAAAATTAACTAGCAGATGGTTAAAATCAACTCATAACTGAGAACTACTTACATGTAGGTCCACACAGGTGTACTGCAGTACAGATACATAACGTTATTTAGACAGTTTCATTTAATAATGTCACTTAATGAGCAGCAGAGACACAATACAGGCTGACAGTTGTATTGTAACATCCTAACTAAAACATATGCCATAAGAGAATACATATAGCCCAATTATACACATATATTTTACAAGTAAAATATTGTATTCATTGAGTACGCCTTACTCATACTGGACACATTTTAGCTAACGACACACCTGTTCTTTAGTGAGAAGACAAAATACACCGAAAATGAACTAATGTTATATTAACATATATTAAACTCGTAATTACATATTTATTCTATCGCGTAAAAGCATTTAGCGAGTGTACGTACTTTTATTAACAACAGTAGCTTAGTAACGTTGAGTTAGTTGCTGCAGCACAGTTACGATATGGTCAGTCTGAGACAGAGAGAGAAACCTGTGCTGCAGTCTTACTTCATCACCCCGCTCGACAGCGAAGTAAACTATAAAAAAATCACTTAATGACAGTAATAATTTATTAAGTGACAACACGGTGCTGCTAGCTTAAAGCCCCCGCAGTGTCTGACATCCGTGTTAGCTAACGAGGTGAAGGAACGTGACTCACCTAGAGTAAAATGCTCGTCTCGTCACTGTGTTTTCATGGTGTTCCCAAGGTAAAAAAAACTAACACGTGTGATACCAAAAACGACCTACGATGCTTCAGCGACAGATAAATGAAGTGTACTCGCCGTCCATACACGTGGCTGTCATGCATACAGTAGTTTACACAATCTCTACGTACGTACGACAAAAAAACCAAACACTTCCGGTGCCAGCTCCGCGGGTATTTTATTTACACAACACAGTACATTATACTGTACTAATAATCTACAGTATAATAATAATAAGAATAATCTACAGTATAAAGTAGATTATCTGATCTTTTTGTATTACTTTGTGCTTTATAATTATATATATTATTATATTAATTATATTATGCTATTTTAAAGACGACTACACTTTTTGCCTTTACAACCTTTGTATAGGCAGGTAAATAAATAGCGTTCCAGTCATAAGCAATTTATTTTATTGAAACATTTTTAAATGGCTTCAGCTGCTTTTCAACTCTTACTGGAAAGCTCTGGATCCATGCTGTGAGTTTTTCTGTACTGGTTTACTGTAATGCTGCATATTCCCAAATAAAATCTCCATTAAATCAGCTCATTCCAGTTGACACACATAAGAAGCTTTCAGGGCTGTTGGAGTTCAAATGGGGCCCCCAGGGCAGTTGCAAACTTTCCCTGGTAAATCAGCCTTGGATTTAAAAGGAGCAAAAGTCTTAGTGACAAGTGCAATGAACCATCATGCTAAAGGAGGAGGAGGAGGAAAAATAAATCAAGAAAACAGCACCAGCTACCTGCCAAGTTAGATTGTATGTCTGTAAGTTACAAACCAGCTAAAAGGGAAGCAACATAGAGGAACTGGTCAGATAAACCCAAACTGTGTTAAGTAAATGAAATACAAAACACTGTGGTGTGGAGACTGAAACTTGATACATCTATGGAGCAGGAGAGCAAGAGGCGTCTTTGTGCAGAGGGTGCATCAGCTGCCACTTTAATATACTTGAATAACTAACTTAATTGCCATGAGACAGACTGGCGACCTGTCCAGAATGTACCCCGCCTCTCGCCCGGCGATAGCTGGGATAGACTCCAGCACTCCTTAAGAACAGAAGAGCTGTGTTGTGTCAGTCAAGTCATTAAGAAAGGAACCTCCCAACCACCCTGAAACCAAATCATCCTAAAGTGCACACAACAAGAAGGTAAACCTGACACGCAGACAAGTGAAGCATGAAGTATAGTACTAATAAGCTGCTGAGCTGTAGACACACAACAGCTACAAATAGTTACTGTCTGACCTGACACACAGGGACACAAAGTGATCTCACATATGAAAGTTTAATCACTAGTAAACCCAAGTCTCTCGTCTTACCCCCAACAATCTTCTGAGAGACACGAAGGCTTGAGGGAAAAGTACTGCATCTGCCAAACCACAACATCACTGCCCCCGGCCAGAAACAGAAAAGGCAAAATAATAAACTTGTGAGAGATGGTACACTCACAGAGTTCTACTTAATAAAATGTACCTCTAAACTTAACTGTGCAACAGTGTAACAAAGTCCAAGGAATAACCAAAAATATGTAGTGTGATCCCAGATGATTCCTCGTCTGTTACAACAAAAGGAAAATAACACAAATGTAAATGTAGAAGTAGGGCCGTCAACGTAACACATTCACTTTGCATAATGATTAAAAAAATAAATGATGATTAATGATGTTCCCTTTGACCTTGACAATAAGAAATCAGATGAAAAGTAGCTGGTGCTGTGTGAATTTCCTGGGTTGTGTTTAAGCAGGGCACCTCCAGGGAAGTGTGTCACAGGGTGTTCTTTTGTGTTTCCTGTGATTGGTTTGCCCAGTACTGATGCTCAAGACTCTGAAGTCACTGAAGGCGTACCTTTCATATAGTATGTTTTTATATATATGTATTAAAAATTTTACATGCATGATTATACAACCTCAGTCCCATAAAAGTTGGCACAGTGTCCCAACTTTCTTTGGAAACAGGGTTGTGGTAGTGCATTAACACAAAAAGGAAAGTTTGAATGGACACAAAGAGGTGCATAAATTCATCTTACACATAGTTTCCACACTGTGATGGGCCTTAAGATGTTGCCATGAAGTCATGCAAAAAAAAAGAAAAAGCTATAGAAGTGTTGGTGTGCCCCCTGCTGGTACAGTCTGGGGACTGAACCATCAGTACTGTACAGTGTCAGTATTTATTAATAATGAAGCATACTTTTTCCTGATATTGCTGACACTTATGGCGCAGTGAACTCTTGTGATGTACTGTAACATGTCCTGTTTAATGGAGGTACCAGGTTCAAGTTCTGGCATCTCTCACATTACAATGCTTCTTTCACAGGTGCTGTAAAGACCAGCCACAACCAAACACTGCCTGATTGTAGCCACAGTCTAACAGCCACAAGTGGTGTCGTTAGCACGTAAATCACAGCCAGAGCAAACTGCACGTGAATGTGGTAATAGCAAGTGGTTGTAGCTGCTGCCGGTGCCTCAGAAATAAGCTTAAAGTTTTTTTTGTATTTTCCTCCATACTGTAAGCTTTCACCACTTCATTACTACAGACAGGTATACTCACCACTGTGAGCTGTGTGAAAAGGTCAGAGGTCATCGCTGGAATCTAGAAGGCATCAGCACAGCTGTGAGTCCATTTATAAGGTTTTAACATCCTCAGCTGAGCTCAGAACTCATGACAATGACACCAGGTTGTAGGAAACGTTTTCAAAGTTTCATACCACCTCTGAAGTGATTACAGCCTGGTTTCTTACCACTGGAATTAGCTGCAACAAAACTTACATAACTTGCAAAGTTAGAGATCCTCATTTTTCTACTAATGAATCCACAGTTTACTTGTATTTTATTACTTTCTATCTTTGGCTTTCATGGTCACTACAGTGAAACATGAAGCCAGAGCAGACAGCAGGGTGAAAGCATCAGTCACTAGATGGCAGCAAAAGCTGTTTTTTAAACTGTGTTTCTCACTTCCAGAGGTCAAAACTCCAGCAACAGTTTTTGTATTTTTGAATAAGTATCTTTAGTCTTTACTATAACACAAACACATTTTGGCTGTAAAGACCTCATGGAGACCACTGTGTAGTGTTGACACATACACCAGCAGAGGACACTTGAATATGACACTGCAGTGGTTTAAATGAATACAGACATCATCTGCCTACTTTGACTGTGAGGCAGGTTTGATTCTACATATGAGTAATCAAGACAGACATATGTAAATATGTGCAAAAAGACGTCTCCACCTTTTACACAGATGAAAATGTGAACACATGCTTCTAACACGAACACTAACACTGTGAACACAATGTGTTTACAGTAGTTTTACAGTAGTAAGGTGTTGTCTCGACAGTATAATACTCCCCCAGCAAACAGACTGAAGCTGTTGTTCCTAGCTGCTGTAATTTGAGTCCAATCATGGGCTTTTGTTGTCTTGGAGGCAAAAGATGAAACTGCTAAAAATCAATAAAAGATTAGACCACAATATATTCTGAAAACTCATCCCAAACGAGGACACCATAAGTCAGTGGCAATACGAATTATCTACAACAGTTTTATGAAATAAAATTCCCTAAATTCCCTAAAATGCAATTACAGTAAGTTTCTCTCACCAAAGAGACAAAGCCGCCACAGAGGAAAGAGGTGGGAGGAAATGAACATTTAAGGTAACATTTACCCTGTGCTGTGACTCACAGGAGAGCTAAAAATAACTTCATTATCTCTAATAATTTTCCAATGCCTAATCTTAGACCTTATTAACTTTTCCTCTGAAGAACATGTGAAAAGGTCATGCCTTCTTCCAGCTGCAGCCAAAAAACCCTGTGTGTATTTAGAGCTGGCACATCATTTAATTATAGGTGGATCAATATGTAATACAAACACTAATATAAGCAAAAATGAATGAAAACAAAACCAAAGTGGATTTAAATGGGGGAATTCATAACACTGTATCATAGTTACATGTATAAATACAATGATGACAACATATAGTTGGTCAGTGCTGAGCAAGTTGGTATATACCAACAGGTGTTGTGTTTTACATACAGAAGGACTGAATGACGTCACAGAACAATAAAGAATTACACACAATTTATAATAAATAAAAGTAAATCATCAAAAAAAATCACATTATTAGTATACATGTTAGTTTTATTCACACTTTATAAAAACACAGGAAAAATGTCTGCATGTATGTGTGACTGGTATATATATGGTTTTTAAATTACAGCTAAACTAAAAAATGGCTTGGTAGACTAAAAAAAAACTGTGAGACATAGGCTGTTGTAAGAGTCAAGCAGCTAAAGCTGTAGTACACTGTGGTCAAAAGGATCAACCCGTCTGGACAGAATTCATAACTCGGTCTGTGAATTACGTCTGAGTTGATCTGTTTAGATACATCTGCGTAAGACAGACAAGAAGCTCCGAGGCCTGTGTCAGTTTTGGTTTCGAAGACTGACAATTTGTGGTTGAGGGTCTTCCTGTTTTTCGCTATGAGCACACTGACAGTCCACAGCAGAGTGAGACCAAGACCACTTCCTTTTAGCAGACCTTACAGAAAGATGCAACATGATGCAGGTTGGCTGTGCGAGTTTCTAAAAAGTCTCAAACCAACTTCTAGTATTGACGGCCAAAAACGAGGCTTCACTGACCTGCTCCACAGCAAGAACATCATGCACATTCCTCACATTTCTCATTCAACACTTACACACGCTTAAATGCTACAACTTTTAAACTGTTCCCTAACAAAAAAAAATAGATACAAATCTGTCTATATAAATAACAAGAAGACAACAAAATTTCCCCCCATTCCTTATCACATCACATTTAAATGTAATTTAAAGATTTTAATGATGCTATGATTTTGTGGCCAACAGTATTTAAAGTATATTCTATAGTGTAACATTGTATATTGCAGTTTTCATTGGTAGTGGCAGAGTCATGTAACCTACACTTACAGGAAATGATGGCTTCTTTTGCATTTGGAGTTGTGTTTCGGAAGGTCCAGTATTCACTCTCCTTCATCTGTGTTTACTGCCAACCTCTGAGGGAAACACTGAACTCTTTATCTGCTAAATATTCCTCTACACTATGTGTGACAGCAGGTTAATGATAACGTTGTTTCATTGTACAGTTATGACAAAACCACGTTATGATAATGACATATGTAAGTATAGTACCTGCTCTGCTGCACTTGTATTTCACAGAAGCTGCAGTTTTTCAGATGCTAATGAAAATAAAGTGTTTTAAATGAACTTTCTTGAAATCACAAATCGCAACTTGTCTTGTACT
>JAUMHL010000011.1:16091844-16147178 GCA_032362345.1 Sandelia bainsii
CAAGTCCAGTTGCCATTGAAAACCGTTTTTTGAGATAACCATGACCTGGATGACTGAGAATCTTCACAGATATTTAGTATAGTGTGGATCTTGTATCTTGTAACTGAGCTTTGTTTCCAAGAAACCCAACCAGGCCAGCAGAGAGAACAGAAACATGCGGGTACATACTGATGTACACTTACACTGTTTTCATAACTTAGCTTTTGTGGTTTATGTCTACTCCTACGCAGCGACATAACCACAGTAAATACAGTGACGGTGGGTTTATGTATGTTTCAGTATCATAACAAACAAAGTGAAAGCTAGAATAAGGTTTAAAACTCATATAAACAAACTTTTCCTGTGATTAAACCAGTTGTATCTTTGTTGTTTGGCTATTGAAAAGACCTCCCCTTAAATCAATAAGTAAATGACTGAAGCTTTGTATGGTCTATGTGGTGCACACTGGGCGTTGTAGGGCTGAGGTTGTGTTGACAGAACTGGAGCCACTGCCTTTATCAAACACTCCCTTACCCTTTGAACTATGTCTAATCACTGCTCCCAAATACATTTCTCAAAAGGTATAAAAAGAGTCTCAGCACTTCTCACTTCCCAACACATCTGCTGCTCTGTCTGGGCCCGGTCTTCGATTTTCCTCTTTTCCTGCATTAACCACCTCTCAAGCAGCAACCATGACCCAGCTAGAAACAGCCATGGCCCTCCTCATGAAGGTCTTTGATACATACGCTGGTGGTGAAGGAAAACCTGACACCCTGACCAAAGCCGAAGCCAAGACTTTGCTGGAGAAGGAGCTGCCTGGACTCCTCAAGGTACGGTACACCTAGATGCTAACCAGTAGTGACAGCACTGAAACCTGCTTAATGACACTCAAGCATGTAGTACTGGGTAATTTTGTGTATAGTACCTTAGGCCTCAGGTAGAAAAGTTAATTTTCATCTAATTTGAAACACAATAATGCACATTCAGCTAATGGTAATTTCATTTTAGATTTTTACTTTAAACTTTTACGTCCTTCACTGCCTAAAAATGTTTTGGTTATCAGCTTTAGTGGTAGCAGTACATAAAAATTCAGACTATAAAATACTAAAATAGTAATACTCAAACAACACTGATGGTGTTTTGTTGCTCTGCACAGGCAGCGAAGAACCAAGAGGAAGTGGACAAGCTGCTGAAAGGTCTGGATTTTAACGGAGACTCTGAGGTCGACTTCGGTGAGTTCGTGGTGCTCGTAGCCGCTCTGACGTGCGCCTGCCACGACCGCTGTGTCAAGAAATGAACAGAGCACCACTGGGTGGGGCCGAATGGTGCCAGCAATGACATGAAATCTCTAAAGTAACTGTTGTTATAATGAGTGAATAAAGTGATTTAAATACTTGTACATGGTCAGGTGTTGTGTGACTAACATCAATTCGCAACAGTAGGATGTGTAAGATGTGTAGGACATATTGCTGTTGTAAATGGCAAAATATGGGATAAAGCTATAGGAGCAAAAGTGCAAGTTGTGCAGTTTTCAGTATGTGCGTGGACACATTTAAGCACCTTCTTGGGATGGTGAAATCTTCTTTGCATTGTCAGCCAAAAATGTATAGTAAACTTAATTCAAGCTTAGATTGAGGCTGGTTTTAGTTCCGTAAAATGTAGTTCCTTAAAATGTTTGGTGAAATTCTTATGGGTTTTAGCCACGAGAACAGTGGAAACACAATAATTCACAACACAAAAGCATGATTCAAAAAGATAAACACAAATAACAATTAACCAAGCCAATCTAATACCTGCTGACAAAAGAACATGAGTACATATGTAATAAATAACAGCAGATGCATGAAATGGTACAAATACACAACAACATGCATTGAAATTTATTTCTGAAAACTTCTGATGAAAACATATATTTGTATGGTGATAGAAGAACAAAACAAATGGTAACATTTAAGGTGAGAGATGGTGTATGATACGATGATTTTCAGTCGGTGGTCAGATGACCTCAATTATGTTATAACTTCATGTGTAATGAGAAAAGAACCTGGAGACAAAAATATAAATAAAAATAGACAGTGGGTTGCATCTTCTGAGAGTTATCTCTCAGATGAACATTTTTCAAACAGGCAGGATTTTTAATGTTTGTACCAGAAAACGCTGCCAGTCTTTGCTGTGATGACACCATTTCAACACAGTTGTGTTTAAGCTTATCACTGGAGTCAACGAGATGTGCAGATCATGCCAGAGGAGCGCAGCGGAAGAGGACAATTGTACCGTCTCAAACGAGTGGTCAGAACTGTGGTTGCAGCCTCAGCCGCACACAAAGCGTGTCAGCGCTTCACCGACAGCACTTTGTAAACACGTTGGAGGCCACGTAGAGGGACATTTCGAATTTGTGTAGGTGTTGCAGTGAACACAACAACGTGTGTAAAGGCCACCGCAAATTGAACTAGTGGGGAAGATGGGGGACAACACAGCAGCTGTACAGTTTAAGCTGATACTCCACACTAAGTCTGAGTTATAAATATTTATACCTGACTGCTTAAAGGTGCCAAGACTCACAAAAAACAACAGAGGGATTTGGGGATTCAAAAACAACTTCTGGACCAGCTAGTTTGTTAATCCCTTGTTCAGAGGCATCGTGCCACCTCTTAATCCACCTCTGTGAGAGCTTCTGTCTGTAGGTCAGGTCACCAGCCCGCCAGAAAACACAGGCCAAGTAACACACTTTCTCCAACCGGGACAGTTGTGTAATTACAGAGAGTCTATATTGCCCTCTAGTGGCAGATCACCTCTCGAGGATAAAGAAAATGTGTTTCTGAAAAGGCACTTAAACAATGCACAGCAGAGATCCATCATCATTATGGAGGTAATCTCTGCTGCCATATGCATGACCTCCCTTTTCAGTGTGGCCAGAGTTGATTTGACAGCGCAGGCAGAGAATGAGGCCTCGCAGATCTGTTTGTGAAATGTGGCTGCCCTGTAATCGGCTTGCGAGGTCATTAAGCTCACACTCTCTCTTCATCCACTTCCTCTCTCTCTCCCTCTCTCTCTCTTTATCCGGGGCATTATGAAGGCTTATGGGGATTAGGTGTCCAGAGTGAAGGAGGATGTGGCTCTGGAGTCAGGAGGAGCAGGTGGGAAGTGAAAGTGTGGTGGGATGAAGAGTTTCCTGTACAGATCGCAGGTGTCTGTTCTACTTTATTTATTTATTTTTGTTCGCATTCTAACGTTTATTTTTCTTGTCGTATGCACTCACAGTTTTATTAAACACAAAACATGGACACAGATGCACAAACACATCCCAGTATAATTATATGACCTGCACCACTTTGTACTTATGATCTAACTAAAGACTTTTAATGAATCATTATCTAGGCTATAAAACAACTATTTATCATGAGAGCATCAGCATCAAAATCCATTTATTGATCATTTAAGTGAGAACCAGTAACTTTTATTAATGATTTTCACCTATTGACAGTACAGTACACTATCTGTAGATGTTAACAACCTGGCAACCCAAAAATTGTTCTTATTAATGGTATGTACTAAATGTACGGAAGCAAAAAAAGGCCAAAAGAATTAGAATTAAATAACTTGTTGAAATTATGCCACTTTTGGGTAGTGTTAATGGTTGTTTGGAGTTGTTTAAAATTCTAATAGAAATATTATGTATCCTTCTCATCTGAACTTCAGAACAAAAGGTCTCAGCAATTCTATTCACTTTCAATTGCTTCTACTTCTCATAGCTCAGATGTTTACATTAAAATTTATTTTATTTAAAATTTTATGGAGATGTTTTACAAATATCTTTTTATTACAACAACTTGAGAAGGTTTTTGACAGTGAAATTTAAAATCTCTCAAATTGGAATAAATGTTAGGTAATTTTTAAAGAGGGGAACCCATATCTGATCAATTTATTTTCATAGTTTTCAAAGTTAAAAATACTGGTAATATGAATACAGATGTGTTAAAATTTCAACATCAATTATTCACTAATGGTTATATGATTAAAATCCCTGTGGCATTTATTTGCTTCCATACAACGATACTATGAGAAGATAAATAAATCACATAAATAAAAAATTACCACTCATAAATTGTAATAATTTTTACTGTTGCCTAAATTTGGAGACATGGGTGATCCCATAGACATCAATCTCAAATCATGTGTCAGGATGCAGGATTTGTGGCCAGAGGTTTACACCATTTACACACACACACACACACACACACACACACACAAACACACAAACACACTGCTCAGCTTGGTCCACGTGAGGAGGTAGCGCTATGAAAACTTTATATCTTAAAGCCACACATCTCTGGTCATATGAGCTGCCAGCGTGTCCAGCTCGTCTCGTGACCTAACTTTCAGCAGGACAAACATGATGAACACACAGCTGCTCTTTGTCTTGAAACATTTAACCATGTTTTCTTGTCTGGGTAGACATCATGTGACGTCACTGTCTTTTAGTGAGATTGTTTGAATATTTATTATGTTAACATTCTACGTGACGCTGTCAACAGTGCAGAGCAAACACAAAGACAAACAATGTAAGCACAAAATAACGTGGACGTTAAAGCTGCTCTACGTAATATTTTCATGTGTCAAATTATTATGTGTGTAGTGAAAGGTCTCAGTCGCACTCGTGTCAAACACACAAATAATCATCACCTGATTCTTAAAACATCTTTCAGCTAATTGTTTTGGTTTTACAGACCACAACTTGACTGTTTTGGTTTACTCTCACTTCTCTCTATGCTTTGTGTGCATCAGGCAAATTTTGTTATAAACACAATTTACACTACTTACCCAGCATCATACAACAGACAGACAAAATGAGAGACAAGCATAATTATTTGCATTAAAATGCTGTAAAAATGATGATTGCCTCCTAGGTTGCCTCCTTATCAATGCCCAAGTGGCCAAATAGATAGATAGATAGACAGATACTTTATTCATCCCCATGGGGAAATTCACACAAATGTCAAACATCAACTACAGACTTAAGTCTATATCAACTCAGGCAACATTTCTTATTGATTTCTTTGATGAAATTGGCTTAATTAAATTTGGATTGTTCAAAATGACACAGTAGTAAATGGATAGATGTACAAGCATGTCTATGGAGATCACCTGATTTTTTTTATGAACACATATTCATGTGTTCGATTATTAGATCAAAATTTTAAATTGCCCACTTTAATTTATCATCAAATACCCGAAAAAACTGTGTGTTAGTGCTAGCAAACAGCTATTAACACACTAAAATAAGGTGGTGGACATGGTCAGTATTCACTGATATAGTGAGAATGCTAAAGTAATGTTAGCATTTAGCTCAAAACCTCACTTGTTTCTAATTTCCTCAAAGCAATATCTCAGGAATCTCTAGAGGCAATTTACTTACATCTGCCACAAACTTTTCAATTGGACTCACGGATGAACTGATTAGAATATGCAGTACAAACTGCAAACTGACTGGCGATGGATTGGCGACCTGTCCAGGGTGTACCCCGCCTCTCGCCCGATGACAGCTGGGATAGGCTTCAGCACCCCCCGTGACCCTTATGAGGACAAGCAGTTAAGAAAATGGATGGATGGATGTTGTGTGGGCAGGCAGCCTTGACTCTTGATTAAACCACAGGAAGGTACAACAGTATCCTGCTATGTAAGCAGCACTGACAAAGCTGCAGTTTCTTTTAAGTAACAACACAATGCTGCTTCATGCAAGTTAAGAAATGTGAACTTTGCTCGATAAAAATTACACATTTAATTTGTGTAATATTTATACCTCAGTGCTCTTGTACTTACAATCTGGTTGCACAGTAACATATCAATGTGTATGAAGAACAACTTTCAAACATTTTAGCATCAACTCCTTTTCACTCGCTTCCTTCTGACCATGACCTCCACGTTGAGGGTTAACTCTGTTTGCAAGTAAATACCCTGGTAAAGTGGCTTAAGGCTGTTGTAATACTCTACACATGTGGACAGACAATCTGCCCCCTCCCTGTTGCTTTGACCTATAAGAAGACTCAGAACACAGTGCACAGCCCCTTAGGGCAGTGTTACAAGCTAATGTCACTTTTGTTCCCAGGCTTTCAGCGCACTGCAGCGTCATGTCATAACTGACAGACTCTCTCAGCTGTCAGCACCTTCAGTTGCAAACAGAATATTTCATCACTCTCACAATGCATTACAATTTTATAAATAACCAGTTTAGTTTTTAGTTTAGTTTAAGAAAAGACTGGGTGCACAATACAACAAAGTTTGTAATAAAAGGGAAAGACGTTGTATAGGAATGATTAGCTCAGATCAGAAACCAAGCAGCGTTCAAACACAGAAACTAGACACAGTTCACACACAGTTCATCACTGCTTGTGTATGGAGCTGGACTATGGGCCCTTTTAGGTTTAGCTTTTATGGCCCATAAATGTATTAATTTAGTTTGATTACAAGGCTGTTATTTAAAAAAGATCACCTAAAATCCCATTATATACTACAGAAATTAAGCAGCTTAAAAGCCATTCAGGTACCGGACCTGACCCATTACCCGCACTTATCACTTATGAATTGGGCACCCAACCCGGCCCGTTAATGTAAGACTCTGGTCGCGGGAACAGAGTCGTGTCCGTAGCCTAGTTACACACAACATTAACTTTACCTGGTGGTTTTAATGTTGTAGTGGACAGGTGTCAGCACGGTAACTCTGAGCCGTCTGCAGCTACGCAGCCTCATATGCAGCAACCTATGATGCACTGTGTATTTCTGCACCGGTCGATCAATATCAAGGTGGCATTATATTTTTCCCAGGCTGATCCTTATCCAGCACAACATTAAAATCACCACGTCACTCACTTTAAAACTCACCCAGGTTGTAGTTGTATATAGGCTACATAGGACTTGGCAGTGTCTCATTTATATGTGCTAAACACTCGTGCATCTCCAGTTACCTTTGTAATGCAAAATGATTTTTTTTCACGTATGTTTTAATCCTCATCTTTCTTTCACCTGCTACCTCATTGGTTGAGAGCTACAGATCAATGCTGATGTCCTGTGTCTAACAATGAAGAAATGTTTGTGTTGTTTTTATACAGCCTGCCCCCTAGTGGCCAAAAATCAGTTAAAGTAGCTTTAAAGAAACTATTTCTAGGATTCCTAACTTTGGTATTTCCTGTGTTAGTAAAACACTGTGAAAGACAGTTTTTCATACTACTGATCAGACCTGTTGACACCAGGAACAAAATGACTGAAAACAACAACATAGAATTCACCACTTTTCATCAGGACTGTGTCAGTCTGTGTCTTGCAATATGACAAGCTATAGTCTATATGTATTTAAAAATCCTCCTCCAGGTGATACAAGCACAGACCTCATTGTGTAATCATTGTCTTTACCAAACACAACTGAGAGAGTGAAACCAAAGTGCACCATCAGGTGGAGGACAGGTGGATGAACTCTTATGACATGTACAGACAGATAAGCTTGATAACCTGTAAAATGACTCTTTAAACTTCAGCAGTCACAACCACGTGAGACGTCTTAAATAGTTTCACAACGCCAATTTATGAGTTTTTATAATTAGTCATGACTGGAATTACTTGTTACTTGTTTATTTTGCATTGCAAAAGAGAAGTTGGCCAAACAAAGGCTGTGACAATGGGCATGGCATTAGCCTTTGCCTTGAAACCAGTCTCCCAAGAACGACCTGTTGACTGTGTGTATGGATTAACAAACAGTTGTCAGGGATTATACAACACACTGTAGAGTTCCTACCATACCACACATTCCTTTCGACTTAATGTCACAGAGGCCAAACAGGATGCTGGTGTCTGCTTTGAAGACTAAAGTCCTGTCTCTGCTGCTCATACGTAGATCCAGCTGAGCGATACGTACCTTTTTTTCAACACTGTGTGCGAGGCACTGATAAGCTTTGTTCTATCTTTATCTATATGACTGAGATGCTCTAAAATGCTCTCCACGTCTGACAGTAAAAAGGAAGGAAACACACAACAGCTCTAAATCATACCAGACAATAGTGTCAGCACCGTCACCTTTGACCCACACACATGATAAGCAGGAGGCTTCTTGTATTGCAGCTTTCATTAGATTGCAGCTTGTTTGCTCTACCACTGGAGTTTTTGGAAACTTAAAACAATGGTGCATCATTTTCTCTCTTTTCTCCAAAGATGTGTCTGCTTTGCTTGTTCCCTTGAAATGTCAAGACAAAGGTTTGAGGTTATTTAATGATGAGAATGAGGAACCTCTCGGAGTCTAAATCGTTGCACTGTCAAGCAGAAACTGAAACCGGAGCTTTCATTTGATCTGTGTAATGTCATTTGATTTTCACAGCCGAGTCTTAAGTTGAAACCACTGGCTGGAATAGATCTGCTGATTTAATGGTAAATAATTAAATTAAACTCTGATAGGTTCAGTTAGCGGTCATCAAGGCAACAATGATCAACAAAAATAACACACAAAAAAATACTGCTACTAATACAGCTAAATAATTCCATACACATTTGACTAGGTGCATTCAGGAGAAGCAACATTCCAGTTTAGGATAAGATAATCTAGATAACCTAAAATAAGATTACATAATCTACCTACAGTACAGAGGACGATTGTACTTTATAAGTTGAACGTTTTATTACAGTCACAACAATGTATATAGTTATATATCACTCACCTAGTACTAGATAATTTACATAATGCCCACGTCTGGTAACATATACCAGTACAGAGATCTGGTTTTCATCTGAATGGTGGGTAAATTATCCAGTACTGTATGTAGCAGAGTGTTCTTTCTTTAATGGATACGGTTGTAATTTTTCACATGTCAACAAGTTCCACTGAAAGACCACAACCAACTGACTTCTCCTTCAGCCTCGACCCCAGTGGTTCCCACTGACGAGGGACATCATCTTTAAAAACACACAGCATAGTTGATTTTTTTAATGGGTCAGTAATTTCCTCAAATGGCTGGACACTGTAATTTTATTTTACTACAATATTACTAAACTGTAAGAAAAATGGCTTTACTGGGACTATTTTCAGCAGCGGATCAATATCTATTTGGAGCTAACTGATGTGTTTTTAATAGCTTTTGGACAACAATGGAGCTCAAAAACAGCACAAGTGTTAATAGTAATTTCTTCTTTTCTTTTTAATTGTGACAATACATGATAAATTCCCTTTAAAGTGACTCATCTCCTTAAGAGTTTCTTGTTTGTTAAACACTCTGGGATCAGAGAGAGAGAGAGGAAAGAGCCCACTGTGTGTGCTAGGAGCATTTTCTAAACCTGTTGAACTATCAGCTATCATCTCTCATCATGTGCAGACAGCAGACAGGTTAACACTGGGCTGTGAGGCCAGGCGATTTGCATTCACGCCTGCACCGTGCTGATAACAGGCTCTCTGTGGATGGCCTTGACCTCATGATGTAATCCACATTTAGCTGCTTTTACAGCCACACGCCTGTGACGTAATTAAAACTAGCGATATTTGTGCACTGTCCTCATGCAAACAGGCCTTCTCTCTGTCTTACTCACTCCCTTACACGCCCTAGGCACTCACTCACACATGCGCGGTGAAGCACATGACAATGAGACTTTGTCCTTCTTCTGCAGTTCTTGCAAAGTCCCTCAGTTGCAGACACATCTGCAAATTGTCATCGTGACCTTAGGTCACAATCAGCCAGCATGAATCTGAATTCATCCAAAGCTACCAGTGCCCATAGAAATCCTTTCATTTAACATCTTTGAGGGTAAAGATACTAGTATGTTTTAGCATTATGCTATTTTCTATTGAAAACTAGATGTTAGATGTTGCTTCACGAGCCTTGGGGTCAGTTTCTTCTAGTGGCTTTTGACACCAACACACCAGGCTATCAGACTGATAGATTTGTATCAGCTGACCTACTGATTGATCTCTGTGCTGGAACAATAATTTGGTCAGAGGGAAATGAGATGGATTTGATCATATGCTAATGAGCTCTCCTAAAGAATTCCTTCATGTTTACCTCTGGAGTCGACCTTTGACATGAATGTAGTCAGTAGACAAAGTACGTGTCAGGCTGCAAATAGTCAGACACATACTGCAGAAAGAACTCAGTGACCTAATGTACAACTATGTACTATGTACGCCACTGCTGGTGGTGGAACAGACTTGACTGTTGGTAAACCATGATCTGAAAATATGATTATTTATGTCTAATAAAAAATCATGTATTCCGGTATATTGCCCTACAAAGGCAAGTGCAGTGTAACTACTGTGACCCCAAAAACTGCCCTTGAATGGCCTTAAACAGATTTATAAGATATTGCAAAGTCGGAGAGCAAACATTTCAAGCATTATTTCCAACATGATAATCATAAAGATAAATCATCACCTGTTCATCTGATATTACATATTTATGTTATGTCATTCAGTAGTATTTCAAAAACATAGTTTTCTTGGTGGAGTACTATAATATAATCAAACTTATTAGTTTATTAGTTTGAATCCTAATATTAGTCTTAGAATTAGAGCTAAAACGTATGTTGTATCAAACAGCCCTACTTCATGTGTTAAATTTGTCTCAATTCCATGAACCACTAATATATGTTGTTAAAACTTGTGCACTTATTTATGAATATTATTCATATTCCAATCTACTGTATATCTGCTGTCTGCCTTTAGAAGACTTTTAATAAATCTCAAATATGAACTTATTTTTGTCAGAGTGGATGTTGCCTTCAAGGGAACAGGTGGAATATTAATTAATATTTATAAATTGGATAAGTATGGGACTCCTTGTAAATAATGTTTACTGTATTCCCATTTGGTTCTACCAATTTAAGTAAATGTTACTTAAAATATTGGGTTTATAACTAATATATCACACTATTATAAAGGGATTGTTGTTTTTACTAGCATTTTTGAGTTGAACAAACTTAAACACGTCAAATTAGCATAGAACATGTCTTCATCAGTGCTGCAGCACTTTGTCTGCTTTGAATTGGCTGATTAAGTCAAATTGTCTGGCTGTGATCATGGCCTGTTTGATGACAAAAAGGTGAACTGTTATGTTCTCTTCAATGGTTTTCATGTAGCTCACTAAAGGTGCCTTTTCCTCGGTCCTCTGTCTCCTCGGTCGGAGTAATCTGCAGTCAAAAACAGTCATTTATCAATTCCTCTTACTTTATCAAGTTTGACCACTCACTGTGATGAAGTCAAGAAGGTCACACCATGTTCTGTATTGTGCTGCACTGTGTGTTTATGATTTTATTTTAGTAAAAAAGACTAAATTAAACTGGAAAGTAAGTTGTGTCATTGTAACTTAAAATGTTAGGTTTACTTGATTCAACTTAAAAGTGATACTTCCAGTCTATTAGCTGTCAAGTCAAGTCATTCAGCATTTTTAATATAACTCACATTCTTTAAGGCAATGACTTGATTCAAGGTGAACAGTGTCATTTATAAAATGCACATCTAAAGATCTCAGATTAAAAATTATACGCTATGAACTATCATGTGCTTTACTTTAATTGTAATGTGCTTTGTTATTTATACAATTATTTAATGTCTGAAAACCATGTACTGTTAAGATATTGTGATTTCTTTCCCTAAAACATGTTTTGTCCAATACAGTTATAAATACAGCCAGGAAACAGCAAAACAAAAGTCTCCACCAAAAAGAGACACTGGATGGACATGGTTTGCATCTTCAACCTCTAAGGAACCAAAAATGTTAAAATATTTTAAAATACACATTTGTGAAATATTTTAAAATCATATTAATGTAATTTTATGTTGAAACTGACACAAAACATTTATAAAAATAAAATAGCTAAAGCTAATGTAAAATACCCACAAAAACTCAAAGTGACTTTCCTCCTGTTTTTATGTGCATTTTTAATGTGTGCATAATAAAATGGTGAAGAAAAATCAAGATGAAAATGGAGCAAAGTTAGTGACTATATCACGACCTCCATGAAGCGTGTGACCTAAACATCAAAGCTTCTGCTCTGTTGAAGAGTAGTTTTGAGACTAGTGAGGAGACTGAAAGCTTCCTTAAATTAATTCATAAAACAAACAAACATAAATGTCATATTTCCATCGTTTGAGGCTGGATTGCTGCTCTTTAGATTTATTGTTATTTTGTTGCACACAGTTGTTCAGCAGTGAACGCAAACGTACAATAATTCACATTTTCATTAGCTGGAAAAATGAAATACGCATAAATATGCAACACCTTTGGCTGAACTATGGGATTCATTTTTTGCAAATGCAATTGCAGCATCTAAATTAAGGCCATAAATAGTGAAAGAGATCTCGTTCATCGGAATTATATGATAATCACGTGAAACAGGAAGACAGAAGTCACACTAATGTGCCCCTGCGCCACAGGCAATTGTAGAAAATACAAAGGAATGCATCAAAATCAACAAATGGAGAAACTCTTGCCAACTCATAACTGCACCCATTTCCTTCTCACTGTTTTTCATGTTTTGACTCTTGATAAAAATTTGCAGCCTGGTTACTTCTGCAAGATGCAGCATGACTACAGTCACAAGCAATAAAAAGAAGAAGGTGGGAGCTGAGTGCACTGTCAGCACTGCGTGTACTGTACACACACCTATTTATTATGTTCAGAAGAGTCGTTCAGTTCCGAGCACAATTTGTTTTGAATCTTCTCTGTGAATGGCCTGAGGTGAGGTATGGTATACAGGCTGAGTGCCAGTGGAAGCATTTCGCAACTTCACAGGAAACAAAACATCACAGAAGCAGGCGCAGTAACTAGTACAACAGTCTGTGTGAAGAGCGAACGCAAATGTGTGTATGTAGTCAGGCATGCAAACAGAGTCCAGACAGAAAGCAGACGGTGCTAAACAGCTGTGGTGACAAGAAAGAGGAACCAGAGTCATGTGGTTTTGTTTGAGGCAGGAGTTGTCTTTCCCAAATATGCTGATTGGTCAGTTTGATCAGTACTTCAAGCTCTGATTGGTCTCTTTGTAGTATTTACATTGTGTAAAATGATTAGTGTCATGAGGGGTGTTGCAGTATAACGGGAGATGAAAAGTCCTCCTTTAATGAATCCTGACATATGACTGTCTGGGTAGTGATGATGATGACGATGATGATGATGATGATCATGATGAATGAAGTTTCATGAGTTCAGTCAGAGGATCATCTGAATAACACATGATTAACTTTTATTGTCTCAAACACTTAGCAGACGAATAGAAAAGTGCAACGTGTGATCAGATCTGTCCTCCTCGGATGTTTTGATGTTTGATTAGTCACAGATTGACTCCAGAATTGATCAGTTCTTCATTGAATGTCTATAATGAGGTCTGAATTTCAACTAACTGGTGGAGAATGATCCCCCAGCGACATGGAAAGCCTTTCTTCAAATAATCCAGTTCTTAGTGACACAAATATTTGACCAAATCACAAAAAGACTACTATATATACACTGAAGCCTCTTGCAACATGTTTTATAAATGTAAATTAGGGCATTTTATAAGAACAGGATTCATGGGCCTGTGAAAGAGGTACAAAACTTAGTTAATCAAAACTCTAGTCATAAGCTTTGCCAATTTGCACAAAAATAATAATAAATCAATAATTATAATTACTATAAATAATTACTGAAAGGTGTTTGCTAGTCAGCTCTTTGAAATTTTAAATGTATACACGTTTAGGCTACTATACAAAGACTTATGAGTCACTAAATTAAAACAGGTTGCACCACACAAACTAGTTCTTATAATTTAAGCACTTTTGACACTAGATAAAATGCTAATTAATTATGTAAAGTGGGAAGAATTCTTTTTTTTTAGCATATCTTAAATGACAAATATTTATGCCGGTAACATTAGACTTAACCAGGTAAAGTTAAAGTTAAAGCTACCTAGGATAGTATAACTTCCCTTCCAAACAGCACTCTCTCTCAAACACTAATTTGAAGTACATATGAATAAAACAAGTATGAGCATTTAAATTTTAATGTTTAATGTCTCATTTGCCCCCATAAAACTTTGATGTTTGGAGGTTGTGCTACATCTCAACAGGATCCAGCATGCTGTATCTCTTAACAGGAAAAGGGGTGAAGATAATGGACGGATAAGGATGAATGCTTTTCTTCAGATGCTAAATGTCAGTGCAGATTTTTAAATTCTGAATGATTTCATTTTAGTTTTTTATATACCAAAAATAGTCAGGCGTAAAGAATGGCAAATAACAGACAACACGTTAGTTTAAGTGTTCATGAGACTCAGGGGACGAGTTACTTTTTGACCTACAGTATGTCGTGCATTCAGATTGGTGTTGACTGGCACTTGAAAACAAAAACAGGAAAAAAGGAGAAAAATGACTGACTGTATGTAGTTGGTAAAAGCTGAGTTAGGACACCAAGACAAATCAGGCAGTACAGCATAACCCTGTCCATGATAAGCAGCTTCACCTCAGACTGCACTGCTGAGGTGAAAAGCCATACTAAATCTATGTGGGCAACATTCTGCATTCACATCCTCGTAATGAAATCCCCCAGAGGCCTCTTAACCACCAACCCCTTCCACCCTCCTGGGAGAGGATTACGGAGCATCTTTTAACTGTGCCATCTGCTCCAAATTGACTTTCAATTAACACTGGCAAATGAGAAAGCTGTCAGAGCAAAGAGCAGCGCGGGATTGAGATGCTGCACTGTGAATGTTAAGTCGCTGCACTTTGCTGCGCGTGCGGCTGCCGCTCACACAAGATACAGAGACAGGAAAAGACAGAAACGGCTGGTGAGACAGCGACTCTGGCATTGATTGTTTCAGCTTATTATTTTCAAAGCTCAGTGTCAGACACCATGGCTTAATGAAAAGGATGCTCTACAATGTGTGTGTGTGCGTTCAGCGTATTGACGGTGAAAACCCACAGAACTTCCTCATCGATCAGTGCTCTGCTGTTGCAGAGGTCAATATGTGTTTGGCTTTTGGCTGTAGGGCTCGGGCTCCGGATAAAGAACAAGAGCAGAACTGCTAACTGCCCCTGAGGGACTGTGGGAACTGTAGTAAAATTACACATATTGCCTTTATAACATGTCAGCTGTTACATAAATACTCTCCGCCTCACTCACACAGGCACACACACAGCCCTCGTGCATACTTGTACATTTCCTTTCTTTTAAATTCCATCCCATGTGAACATGCCCAGACTCCTGTTTGCTCTCTCTCTACACACACACACACACACACACACACAGCATACAATTAAAACTAATCACCTCAGGTGTGTATGCGTATCTGTGTATTGGTGGTGGCAGGAGTGTGAACAGCTGGTCAATAAGCTTTGATGCAATCTATGTCTGAGGTCATAACCCCCAGGGGTCAGGGGGCAGATGAAGTGTGCCACACTATGGACCCTTAAAAGAGGGCAGGTGGTCAGCGTAAAGAATAAGCACACACATACATACACACAAAGTCACACACACACTCAGTAGTTAGTGGCAACTGAGAGGCAGGAAAAAGTTGGTAACCCTAGAGCTGTAGTAGTAAAAGCAATTAAAATATAAAATCAATACTTTGAAAAGGACATTTTCTGACAGAGGGCAGGTGCTTGTTTTTGTGCATCTGCTTGAACAGATGATGCATTGTCCGCACCACCGGGACGATTATGACGAATGTCTGATTTGTCTTCTGTCACAGACTCAAGATAGAATGATTCCTAGTAATATGTGTCAGATATGTCTACAAGTAATTACACATTTAATGAACACTGAAAATATTCTAACTGAAATCTAAACACTAAATAAATAAATAAAAATCTGCAATACAAATTCAGTTTACAAAAAAGAAGAAAATTGCACAAATGTTATTTCAGTTATCATCTCATTTAGAAGTTTGTTGACTATATTGATTGTGTCTGTAATAAAGACTGACTACGTGAAAATTATCTATGAACACATGGTCAAGCTTAAAAATTTCAAACTATACTGTATAACTACAATATAATTGAGTTATATTAAATGTTCAGACATGAAATTTTATTTTATTTTATATAAGACAACAGTTGTGTTAGTGTGTTTAATCCTTTAATTGTCACATTTCATTGTACTTTACTTTGAGTACAAATTATGCAAGCACTAGTTGGGCTTCTGATGCAATACCCGAGCGGAGGAATCAGACCTATACGAACAGGACGGCGGAGGTTTGTCTTGTTGCCTAGATACGAACGCGGAGGGTGGCACATTCAGTGGTGGCTCTCTGAACGAAACTGGCTTGTCGTAGCGGACATTGTGGCTCGACGTGTTATTTGTCATCGAGGAATGACCTTCCTGCTGCTTGAGCCCCAATGATGCCAGTTTCCTTTACGCTGCTGAAGAAGCACTGGTTGTGAAAACAGCGCCATTTCTGTCGGCGTCCATGATACGCGATGCTACCGCAGCGGATTCCAGAGCTCGAGCTCGGAACGGCAGCGGGAGAGAAATAGCCGCTCCCCTTTCGCTGCTCCTCTCTACTTCAGCCCGCGGCAGGTGAGTAAACCAGCGAACCGGCCGGCAGTTTTCTTTTCTAAATGTGGTGTTTCTGTCTCTAGTTAGCGTTTCATGTTTAGTCAGCTTACCCTTTCGCTGTATGGCGCACAATGTTTGAAGGGAAAACGTCTGACAGTCCTCTGGTACCCTACCGGGGCAGCCGCTCCGCCTCCCCCTCGGTCACAACAACAAGCGTACGTGAAAGCTAGCGTTAGCCAACGTTAGTTTAAATCTGAATCGGACACATTCATTTAATTTTAGTGACTTTTTGTCATTTCGTGTGGTATGCTTAAAGAAAGTTTAGACTTGGCCTAACGTCAACGTTAGCATGTTAACGTTGTTAATGCTACTGTTTGCTACGCTAGCGTTAGCTAGTTAACGTTATTTAATGGAGCACCGTCAGGGCTCTAATGTCACCGTATAGAAGCCGTTCACCTGCTAGACAAATGCCAACCTAAAGCTAACGTGGGTGTATGCGGGGCCAGGTTGACGTGGTGTTTAAAGAAATTTAACTCAGAGGTATCATGTGTCATTTGGATGCATGTTAAGTAATTGTAAAAATAATAAACTGCTCAGTGACTACACGAGCAGCTCTTGGCAGCTAACTTGACTAACTTAGCTCATTAGCTAAAGGTCGGTGGTCCAGCTAACCTTGCCGTTTGACTGCAAAGTGACGCTACCGAACCGACGTTAATACCACAAGTCGGAGCATTGTCAACGATAGCTGACACTTCAGCTGTTACAAGTTACAAATTCTACGGTAACGTAAATTTGACATGTCGGTGTCATTAATAATTAATCTCGGATATCGTTACTGACTGTTCTGTAGTTGCATTGCAGCACTCGATAGCCCAGCAATGTAGCGTTAATGTCAGTAAACCAATCAATGCCATATCAAATATTTGCACAAACTTACTATACCCCCTCAGTAAATAATGTAGCTCGCTGTCTGACTTTATAAAAACATCACTTTGATCCTTTTATCTTGGATTATTTGCCTTCAAGAATTTGTTGTAGAACAAAGTTGGTAATGTTTTGGGGACAGGACAGTCAGGAGCTAGCGTTAGCTGCCGGGGCTTGTATTCATACAAGAAACAGCTGGGTAGACACTGGTCAGCCATATTTGGCATTTAGCGATGAAGCTATCTAGCGTTTCAGCTGTTGTTCGTCTTTATTTGTTTATCTGCCAACATATTATTCTGAAAAATAGGCATTGCGATGCCGCAATAGTACGGTTGCATATTACTAAGCTTTTTAATCTTGCCCTTTTGACGTCTCTAACGGGTAACGCATAATATGCCACCATTGAGCGACGACCGGGCCAGCCAATCAAATCGGTGCAGCCTCCATTTGCTCTTCGCGTCGGTTCCCTAATCCACTGCTGCCATATGAAACACATGCACTTGACAGAAAGCGTTTCCTCAACCGGTGCCTGCACCGTTCTACTCAACCGCTGGAGTTTGTTTGCTTGTTGGGTTTTCATGGGCACTAATGTAATGTGTATTTGGTTTAATTACTTAGAATAACAGCAGTGCAGGTGTTTTATGTGCATGTAGTACTTAAAAGTGCTTGTTTTTTCCTTGCTATCATTTAGAAAGACTGGTGTTTTAAAAAGACAATAAGAACCACTTCTCCTGTAACTTATTGTGTTACATTGCATTTTACACAATTAAACCCAATCATAGAGTGTAGTATTGTGGACTATCAGCAATTCGCGTTAACCTGTCTATCACTTAAAACAGTTTCACCTCCATAATGTGACTATTGTCTGCATTATTTAAGGTGCTCGTGTTCTCATAGGTTCCCATTTGCTTGCTGGTAAACAAGGCAATGGATATTAAGATAAGGAAGGAACTTGTCAGCCTTTGTGCAATAACATTTGTCTTCCTGTTTCTTTCACTTTTTTAAAAAGGAAGTAAAGATTTTTCATTCCTAAAAGAAGTGACCTGTCTTCACGCATCTTTTTAGATATAAAGAGGCCTTGTTTTTTGCTGTTTGTGTGTGTGTGTGTCTTGGCTTGGGGGTATGAATAAGGTCTTTGACTGTGTCCTTGTCTTTTTCCAAATGGTTGTATTCAGCATTAAAAATATTTCAGAGAAACTTTTGCTCTGTTTCAGGTTGTGCCGGTGAAGTAAGACGTAGCCATAAAATGGACCCCTCCAACTGAGACGCAAACACATCTTGTGTTTTGCTCAGCAGCTGAGGCCTATCAGCAGCATAAGCCATGCCTGACGAGTAAAATCCCCTGTTTTGCTCAAAGCAATAAAAAAAAAAAAAAAATTACAAAAAAATCCTACATGCCTCCCCATGTAGAGCCCCTTCAGTGCCTCTTGCTGGAGTGACTGCCCACTCTTCCAGACAGGTTCTGCCTCGTTCTCTTTCTGTACCCTTGTCCACTGACCACCCTACAGTAACTACCCATCAAAATGCAGCTCCACCTGAAAATGGTCAACACCTGAGGTCCCATGCGTCCAGTGAGCACCGATTCAGACGGTCCCGCTCCTCCTGAAAACCTTTTTTGCCCCTACCCCCTTGTGGGCCCCTTGCCTGCCTCAGAGATGTCCCTGCTCCAGTCGCTGGGTCCAGTGCAAAGTTGGCTTGGCCAGGAGCTTGAGAAGTGCGGGATTGATGCCATGATTTACACCCGCTATGTCCTCAGCCTTCTCCTGCATGACAGTTATGACTACGATCTGCAGGACCAGGTGGGCTCCCACAACACAAGTGTTTCTAGTGAAGTCAAAAAGCTTAGAAAATTATTGTTTATCATTGTGTTTTGCCATACACCACTGAGTGGGGAGTGGACTTTATTCAGGAGGGGAAGTTTGCGTGGGAATTGTTAGAGGAAGATATCAGTGTGGCAGCGGAGGTTAACAATGGGGCTTTTCTTTCACATCGTAGCACTTGTGCAACTGACTAAGTCCTCCTCAGATGTGTCGTTTGCTATTACATCTGATATCATATGCAGTTTACTGCATTTGTTTGCATATCATATGCATACACATTTATTTTATAATATGTTTAATTTATACATGCATTTTCTGTGCTTGTTTTACTGTTTACTGTGTGTCCTTTGGCTGACTTTTCTTGATTTGTGTCTGAAAGGAAAATGACATCTTCTTGGGCTGGGAGAAGGGAACTGGCAAGAAATGGGGCAAGGCTAAGAAAAAAGGAGGGACTGACCTGAGTCTTGAGGAAATGAAGAAACAAGCCGCTGTGCAATGCCTTCGCTCTGCATCTGATGAAGTAAGTATCCTTCTTCATGATTGTTGTAATCCTGTGATTTTTTTCTTTCTGTTTATGAGGAGTGGTGGTGGTCATATTATGCTTTCTTTTTCTGTAGTGTAAAGTCTTAAATCACTTTCACTTTGGAGGAATGCAAAACATGCGGATACTGCTTGGCACACTCTTATATAAAACTTATGAATGAAAAGTATGAAAAGAATGAATAGAGGAAGTATAAGGGTGTAATTAGTTTAATTACCCCAGGAATTCGTTACTTGTTGCTTGTTAAGGTGCAATCATGCAGATATTAATTGAATGAGTCACTGTGAATAGTCGGAGAATAAAGCTGTGTCAATATGGGAGGCTATAGCATTGAGTATGGAAAGAGCTTTACTGTGTAAATGCATTGTCATCTAATTTGGCTGGATGATTGGACCTTCAATTAGTCTTCATTAGACTGATTAAGTTGCATAAAACAATGCTGTCTTCATGTACACAACATGACCTTCTAAGGAATGCCATTTGCATTTAATCACCGGTCCCAGAGTTGTAGATTTTCTAGACTGTGCATTTTTTATGATTGAAAAAGCTATGGAGAGATATTTTAGTCTGTGGCCAGCAGTAGTAAGAGAGGTGTGCATGAGAATGACGCAAAGCTGGAGGGAGGGTAGGGGGATGGGTCTGCAAGGCAAGAGGAGGAGTATTGCGCTTCTCTCTGGGGACTGGACTCTGCGGTCTATTTTTTAACCAGCACACGCTGCATGGGATTGCAGCAGTGAGCAGCAGAGTCAGTCGGCTGTCAGCTGACCGGCATTAGCACAATGATGCAAGAAGAAACTCGAGGCAGAAGAAAACTTTGCTTTGCTTTACATGAGGTGGCATGGTAAGGAGTACAATTTTCTGTAAGAATAGACAGGGAGAGAGTGAACTTAAAAGCACAGCAGGACTGGTACTAGGGAGCAGCTATGTTGTGATTTGTATGAGACTATTTGTTTCGACAGTGCATACACTGTCTAAGACGGCTGTCAGACCCTCATTGTTTGTTTCTCATGTATCACATTGCTCAATTTGAGTAGGCAGTAAACTAATCAGGATTTCTAGTGAATGTTTGAGAGCATGGTGTGGCAATCACTTGTGCTGTTGCCTATCCTCTTATTTTGCATTTCTGCACCATAGCTAAATATAGCATAGTCATGGTCAAGCATGTCTAAGCTGTCACAAGTCAACTGATGTGGCTACCCTGTGTCTACTCTGTCCCTTCTTAAGGGCTGCAAAACATCAGAAACACCTCTTAATGTAATGCACTCCAGAATGACTCCACCTCCTGCCATGGCCTCAATAATAAACGTGAAGTGGAATTATCAGCTTTCTGACAGTTTCAACAGAAATTGATAAATTATAACCATGTTAAAGTAGAATTTGTGGCAGAGCTGCTGTATTGCAGTACCATCAGACAACTTCCGTTGTTCATAATCGGTGTGTTGTCACATTCACAACTCTATGTAAACATTATGTAATTAATTTCATTACATGATGTTAATTATTGGCTTCTTGTTTATATCAGTTTGGCTGTAATAGATTTTGTAATTGTGTACAAAAGAGACAATATGTAACCTGCATCTGATTTTCTTCCCCTGTGCAGAACTCTGGAATTGAGAGTCTGGTTGAAGAGCTTTGCTCTAAACTGAAGGACATCCAAAACAAACAGAAAGGTTTGCTTGATTCCTTTAATGATCATATTTAGAGCCTCTGATTAAAATAAGATAAAATTGATTAGTAGGTGTTCTAACATGATGTCTAATACAATATTGTATTGCTTGTCTTTTTTTAACAGAGGAAAAACAGATTCAAAAGAAATCTGATGGCTCTCACTCTCCAGAGCGAGCTGAATCCCCCTCTTCAAAGGACCAGGTGGAAATGTAAGCATTCTGGAAATAGTGTACCTGTGACTTTTTGTGATTACCTAAATTGCCTACAGAACACACCCATATTTACTTATTTTTATTTATTTGAATTATACTGCTATGAGTACATTTGAATCAAGGTTTGTTTCTGTCTTTTGTGACTGCAGGTATTATGAAGCCTTCCCTCCTTTGTCAGAAAAACCTGTTTGTCTCCAAGAGATCATGACAGTGTGGAACAAGGCCAAGGCCTGCGCATACTCAAGTTCATCATCCTCTGCGGCTCCACAGACCAGCACGGACACCTCTTCCCCAAAAGATTGCAACAGCGAAGGTGAGGCTGCAAAGGAGCGAAACCTCGAGGCATGTGGTACCAACACTACTGTGACCAACGAGAGAGGCCAGCAGCGACGGAGCAAGAAGGAGAAAGAAAATCGATACCATGGTGGTGCAGCAGCAGAGGAGAAATCTACCGTCCACTCTAAGAGGCAGACAAGACACAGATCTGAGGGCAAATACAGACCCAGATCCTGGTCTTCTGGATCTAGTGAGGCAGGCTCAAGCTCAAGTGGGAACCAGGGTGACTCAAAGTCATCCAGAAGCAAGGCAGTTAGAATAAGGCACAAATCCAGGGAGGCTGGAAAGAATAAGAGACCACGCAACAGCGGGCAGGTGAAGCTGCAGGTGAAGGTAATCGACAAAGAGGAGCGAAGAAACACAGGAGGGAGCAGTAGCAGCACCACCGGACGCGCTGCCAAACAACCACAGCTTTACAGGAAGGGGAAGAGACCGCTGAAGGAGATTCGTAAAGATCCAGGCTGTGTGGAAGCAAGAGAGTCTGGACTTGAGGCCAGAAACAAAAAGGAATACATGGAGGAGCCACTTTGGTACACTGAACCCATCACAGATTATTTTGTACCTTTCAGCAGCAGACAAAGCAAGCTAGAAACAAAATACAGAAGCAAGCTAGATTCTCCTGATAGCTTTGCTTTCTCAGCTGACATGGATAGGCTGCCAGAGAGAATCCAGGGAATCTGCATTCCCAATGAGAGCTATCAGAGAGCATACCTAGCAGCAGGCTCATTTGTGGATGGGCACTTTGTGGAAGGGCCCGGAGAAGCAGAGGATGACACTGCTGAATTCACTGGGACCTCAAGCTGCCCTCAGCCAGAGGATAGTAGAGATTTAGATGACAAGCATCTGTCTGAATTCACTCACTTCTATGAAGTTGATATTTATCAATCCATATTGGATACTAGTGCCTCAGAGTCGATACAAGAGAGTCGGATCTTAAGCATGATTCAACAAAAAAGCAAAGAGCAAAGAGACATTGAGGCAGAATGTTGTTTAGTGTTAGATGGCCTTGAGCAGCAAGGGAAAAGTGCAATACGGGCAGAGTCACAGGAAGTTTTGGGATCTGTTGGATTCTTAATGGAGGATCTTGAAAATATGGCTCAAGTGTGGGGTTGTTATTCACCGTCAACTTCAGAGGATATAGATGGAGAAAGCTTTGTAGGAGACTCTCCCATTCGGCTCTCCCCCCTTCTTGATAGTGTTTCATTCGCCCTGAGCAAACTATCTGGAAATCTGGAGGAGCCCCCATTTCCTGAAGCCACCGGTGAACCATCTGGTTTGAACTCATCCTGCTTCTCACTTTTTGAGCTGCAGTATGACAGCCCCACTTTTCCTTTTCCCCGCGACTCACTCACCGTTGGTCACGAAAACAACACAGATTCTAGTAGCTGTCTTGACCCACATTCTAATAAACAGTCTCGTTTGCTAATATGGACCAAAAATAGTGCCTTTGACGAAACTGAACACTGTTCTAATCTTTCAACACGGACTTGCAGTCCGTGGTCACATTCAGAGGAGACTCGTTCAGACAATGAGCAAGGAAATGCTCTGCCAGAGGATGCTGCTCAAATTGGCAATGAAGAAATTGATTGTATAATCCCACCTCTCTCTGGTACCTATCTAGAGGATGAAATCTTGGATTTTTTGCAAGTAGACTCTGGACGTAAATGTGAGGGGGTCAGTGTTAGCACAGCATCCAATCAGGCCTTCACCAAAAAATCTAAATTGGAGTCGATTTGTGGTATAGCGTTGGAAGAGGATGAGAGTAAACAGTATAGCACTGGCATGTTTTCGGACAACACAAACCAACAGAGTGATGATTACAGCTCAGGGATAATAAAGGACATTTGGACTGCAATTGGAAATGGCAAATCCGTGACGTGTAGGCAAGGAGCAGAAAAAACAATTGAGGATATTTTCCCAGATGAATCAGGCAGTTACTGCTGCAGCTGTCTGGAGGTGCAGGCGAAAGGAGTTCCAATTCAGGGACCGCAGGACAAAGCAGTTCAGCGGTCAGAGTACCATCTTTGGGAAGGCACGAAAGAAGAACAGGACTTAGCCAAAAACAAACTCTCCAAGGTAGATGGTGCCGGGGATTACATGACTCCGTCCAAGCCCTGGGACTTGAACTCTGACAAGGAGAATACATCATTCATCCTAGGAGGGGTGTATGGAGAGTTGAAGACACTAAGTGGTGATAAGAATTGGGCTGTTGTGCCGCCAAGTGACACCCAAGACAGCTTGCTCCAATGTGCCGCCGCAGCTGCATCTGCTTCTAGCTCAGACATGCTCACCATTACTGGCACAGATGTATTCATGAACACGAGCAGCTGCTTTGCCCCTGGGCACAGGCCCCTGTGGAGGCCTCTTGTGTCATTTGGGCAGAGTGACCAGGCCATTAAAGGAGGCGGGGATGGATTGAATAAGGGATTTTCCTTCATCTTCCATGAAGATTTGCTTGGATCTTACGGAGGCTTGCATAGCGAGGGGCAAGGTTTAGAATACCCGTTCGCATCTTTCAGCCTAAACAATCCCTTCTCTCAAGTCCTCCACGTTGAGTGTTCTTTTGAGCCTGAGGACATGGCTTCGTTCAGTCCAGGCTTCAAGCCCAAATCTATCCTTTGCTCGGACTCTGAGAATGAAGCCTTCCACCCACGAATATATGGCATCAACCGGACGCAGTATAGGGCCATTCGCATTTCCCCAAGAACTCATTTCCGACCGATATCAGCCTCAGAGTTGTCTCCTGGAGGAGTAAGTGATTCAGAGGCTGAGACTGACAAAGAGGAGATGAGTTTTCCTGTCCTCGCGCCGGTGGACGTCTGCGATGATCCTCAGGCAGACCTCAAACCTCTGGAGGAGGATGCAGAATGTGAGGGCCCTTATTACGGCAAGTCGGAACTGGAATCTGGTAAATTCTTACCCAGATTAAAGAAGTCTGGCATGGAGAAGAGTGCTCAGACCTCTCTGGATTCACAGGAGGGCTCCAGTGCCCTTCTGCCAATCGCTGAGCAAGAGATTTGCTTAGACTGCAAAACGACAGCAGCTGCATCAACTGCAGGTGGACAGACGGACGACTCCGTTGGCAAGATTCAAAAAGAGGAATCTTCAGGAGAAAAACAGTCCTGCTTAAGTGCACCAGCAGGTCAGATCCCCAAGTATGGGATTGCATATGACTTTGTTGGTGATGTGCCAGAGGTGAGGGTTTCTTTGAATTCTCAGTATGTTGTGATCTGAGAAGTGAACTGTTGTAAACACACAGTATTTCGTAACTTTTGTCACCTCTAACATGGGTTCCACCTGTCTTTTCTCAGACAGCTGTTTAGTGAAACACACTAACTGCTTCTCATTTGTCTTGTTTAGTTTCCTCTCCTAAATATAAGTGGGCAGGGAGGAACTGGCAACCAGCAAGAGGAGTGCTGGTGGCAGAACACACTCTGTTCCCCCCTTTTCCCTGGATCTCAGTGCACAGGTAAAACTGTTTTATGAAAACAATGAACAATTTTGGTTACAGAGCAATATTGATGAATTCAACTGTTGTAGTTATCACTTGATAACACAGCAATGACAGTAATGACCTAAATGCGAAGTCCTGATGAGATGACAAGACAAACAACAAAAACTTAACTTACAAAAACAACACGCAAAGAGACAAGCTGCTGTAGCTGGCTGTCACCCAATGGCACCTTTACTAGAGAGTAATGATGGCTTTATGCCTCAGATAGGAATGAAGCACAGAGGTAAATGAGCCTGTGTTGGACTCAAAACCAGCTCTGGCTGATATCAACTTGAGCAAAGTCATGTCATCGACCGCACAAAATCCTATGTTAGGCTGTAGGTCATTAACAGTGGCAAAGTAAGGAGTTAAGTTTGTTAGACCGACACTAGTTCTCCTTATTTAAATACTTTAAATTCAGGATTAAAACTTAAATCTATATATGCAAACATATGCCTTGTGCGTTCAGATGCTGGCATTGTACTGAAATATGTGACCTATCAGCATTTATGACACAGAAGGAGCTGTCATGGGAAACCTGAATTGGCCAAATATTGACAAGCAAGGGTTCTAGACACAGACCTATATACTGCTGGCCTGTTTCTCCTGCTACCACAATTAAATTGGCCATCTGTTGAAATGGTATTTTCGTTATTGGCGACAACTACCAAAGTTTATTGAGTAAATGTGGCATGATCAGGTGTGGCTTGGATATTTCCATATGCAGCTATCTAACTATTTGGCGTGACTTCCTTTTCCAGGGAGCAGCAACATTTGAATACTTCAGTTTTGCAGGGGACACCTGTCGTCAGGAGGAAACCTTCCTCTCCTTTTGTGACTGGACCTCTACCAGCAAAGATTTCAGGGTCATCTCAGAGCTGGAAAACCTAACGTAGGCCAATTTTCTGAGACAACCCTCCAAAACCTCCACACATAACCCTGCTGGTTTTTCATTTACTAACTTAAAAACCTTGTGTAATCAACAATCAGATAAACAAAAAGCGAGTGGAAAAAAAGGAAAACTCAAAAAATATGTTGTCTTTGAGTGATGCCATGTGCGGACATGCATTTTTAGAATTTGTTTCAGTTGATCCTTCTGTACACTGGTCCTCATTCAAGTCTCACAGTTAAGGTAGTAGGGACAATCTTCTGTTCTATCCTTGTCAGTTTTGTTCCCGCAATTTTGCTTTTGAACTAAGATACTGGCAGTTGGTGGTGTCTGAATGGTTGTGCTTGTGTGTTCGTCCAAGCCAGTCTCACTCCTCTTTTTCTAGTTAAACCTAATGTATGAAACAACTGCTATCGCATCTTCTACTTTTCCATCTTGTGTTCAGAAAGACAACATAAGGATGTTGAGATTTTTGAGTTGTGTAAGAATTTGCGAGTTTAATTTAAATGGTTTGTTTGGATGACTTTCTGAATGTGAAGTAGAGAATGTGTGCAGTTTTTTTTTTTTGAATAGCTGTAAATTCCCCCACGTGTGAAAAGTTATTATAAATGAGTCTGATTTTTATTTTTATTTTTTTGAATGGTGATAGTCTTTCAAAAGCTAGTATTAGACTTAGTATGGTTGTGAGGCTGAATTAAAAAAAAATTAAAACAAAAAAACAAACAAAAGAAAATCAAAAGGAGTTTTGTTGGCAAAAATACTAATAATCTACTTGAAATGCAATGCTGTAAAAAATTGGGGGGGGACAAAAAAAAACAACAAAAACTTTGTTTTGGGGTGAAGTCCCATCATGAACGGACATGAGTACAGCCATTTCTGCAGATACCTGTGTTGCAACTGAATGAAATTTTTTGTTTTGCTTTTTGTAATATCTATGGTACAGACTATTGGTGCTATAAGTATGTTCAAAAATCTTTTTGAAGTTGCAGTTTCATAATACGGCTGTGATGGTGTAGACGGCGTAGCCTAGTTTTGTTTGTAGTCCAAGACAGTCAGACTCATGAATATCTTTTTGCAAAAAGAAGCAAAAACGTTTTGCGTGATCGCGATTCTTGCTTAATGTGGTGTGGTTTTTAATTGAAGGTTAACCTCTTAGTTGCCAGGTCTGTAACAGCTGAGGTAGAAAACACTTACAGATATTAAAATCTTCTAATCAGTTCATTGTCCCCCATGCAGAAAGGGCAAAAATCAGCACCAGCTGTTAACTGTCCATTGTTGAGAACATTAGAGACTAAAGAAATCTATAACTATACATGTCAGGGCGATTGTCAAACCAAAAGACATAACTACACTAAGGTACAAATGCTTTTTTTTCCATATGCGGTGTGTTTTATTATTTTGGGGTTTACGATATATCTCGTTAAAATATTGGGTAATGTCTCAGTGTTTGTGTGTGAGCGTGTGTCAGCATAGAACTTGTGAAGGCGCTGGTTCAGAGTGGATGTACAAATTTATCTCAGAGAAATGCGAACTTATGCAAAGACATATATTCGCAAGTATACAAATGCATTTTTCCCTCCTTGTTTAAAACGCACCCTGAACAAATTAGCTAAAAGACTGAGGTATGCTTTTATTGACCCTTGTGCTTTTCCTAATAATAATACTTTTTGTTCCTTTTTTTTTGATTGGATGTATTTTTTTTCACACTTTGAGAACAGCAGCATGGACGTACATTATACTTTGAAGTTAAAGCACAGATAACTAAAAAGAAATCACCCCTCTGTTAGCGGTTAGTTTAAAGCGTCTCAGCAGACTCCATGTAATGCACTGTCGCAGGTGAAGGTGTCTATCGCGAGCATGGCTTTGGAAATGGCTTCCTCATTTGAAAACGCAACAATTGTTAAAAGCTAGGGTTTGTTCAATCTAACGTCGCTTTGATTGAGGGGAAAAAAAAGACCCTCCCTCGAGTAGCTGAATGAAAGGTATTCAACTTCAGGGTCTCGTCACCTTTCTTTGACAGTCATCAGACACTCAGGAATTTTTTAATACACACATACTGCATAACCTGCACTCAGACCTGTGACAGTGCATTGATGAATTAATGTAAAACCTGTCTTTGATTGTAGAGCAGAAGTTGTTGACAGGCGTTCGTTCCAAGCAACCACAGATGTGTCTGTCATTAATTTAGAGCTATAGTTTTAGGGAAAAGAAACGAAACAAAACAACTAAGCCATTGTAGATTGCATAAGCAATGTGGTGGGGAATTTAAGAACCCCGAGTCCTATGCAATACCTTGGCGCATATAAACATTCAAGAGTAAATGGAGAAAGGTCATTCAGTTATTTTTGCATGTTTGAGTGAGGGGCACCCGAGGGGTAAAAAAACCCCAAAACCTTCAAATGTCTCTAAGAAAATGCAGCATGCATAAGTCACACTCCATATTTTTTATGATGGATTAAACAAAATCTTTTAGTTTGAGTGAAGTTAAATCAGTAATTGAAAGAATGTTATGACTGTGTGTGTGTGTGTGTGTGAATCTGTCAGTGAACATGTGAAAGAAGCTAAAAGTCACAAAAAGCACTTACATGGGAGTTGAAAGGAATCCATTACACTTTACTCCATTAATTCTTCCATTTTGATAGGCCGTGTTTAAAACAACAGCAGCAACAAAACATGTATGATGAGAAAATGCATTCACTGAGGGTATATGCATTTGGAACAACACTGACAGGGTGGCTGAGTTTCGATTGCACTGTGGTCTGAAGAACATATCCTGCACTGAAGACTTGAGTTTTTGTTGTCTTTTCATTCCCACCCAGATGATGCTCCTTCACCTCCACCCTCCCCCACCACTACCACCATCACCACCACCACTTTCCTCTGTGCTCCCAAATCCCATCTTGTCCTGAGTAGCTGTGTTGTTCTAATTTCATGTACACCCTGAGTAAATTATTTTGTTTCATTGTGGATTTTCTTAACATCTAATAAAGAAATAAACCAAACTGAGCCCGTCGTCTTCTTTGCTTCTTACTGTTGCCAGTGCATTTGCTCAAGTGGTTAGTAAAGGCGACACGAGACAGGAAGAACAGATTTGTTTCAGCTCCATAACTTCATGGTGACACTAGAGGGCAGGGTGAGGATGCTGTAGGAGAAACTGCCTACTCTAATCATTCACATCATATATGTGGCTTTATTTTGTGCCTGTACTTTTATATCTTGGTGAAAGCTTTGAACATTTTATGAAATGTTTACATACTCTGTTTAGAAAAGCTGCTACATTTGTTGTGGGTCATGCTAAAAAGAAAAAGCCTTATATAGTGTTTGGTGGATGCCGCAGCATCCATCCAAAAGGCTGTCATGAAATGATTCTGTGTCTGACATCTTAATATGTAGATTTATTGGAAATGATATGCAATATGTATTATATGCAATATGTAGTGATCAATCACCAATTATAAAATAATTATATAAAGCCTGTAATTAACTTTCCTACGCACATTTTGTATACACATTTTTTTTTAAACTGAATTCTAAACATCTTAAACTCTCTGTCAGTTTAATTGTATTTCCTATGGTCCCCAATTTGGTTTTATTGTTTGCTGCGTATTCTCGATATTTCTATATCTGTATTGTCTGTTATTAGTTTCTTACCCCGAAGCCAAATTGAACCTCATAAACGTTATAAACTGTGCCATAAAAATAGAGTTTGACCGAATTTGATAAACAGGTGGGTCAGGAAAACATGGGCTTCACCAATGATGGAACTTTACTGTCTGGATTAGTTTAAAATGCTTTTTGGGAGGAACCACTAAATAATATTTTACACACTATTTGGAAACACTCGACATTATACACTAACTTATAAAACGACGTTTACGACATTAATAACATCCTAACAGCTTTAATTCACCTTTTTTAGCACACATTCTTTATTATTGTAGTGTGTAGGTTGTCAGGTGGTTGAGAGGTCGATTATTAATGTCTTCAGGTCCACACAGGTAAATCCATCGACGGTGAATATTCTTGACTCGATTACGTCGCACTCTCGATACAAGTTTGTTTTAAAATGGCGACGGAAGCGTCGAGACAGGTACGAAACGTTAACGACAGCGGATAAACTTGTACAAAAATGTGCTTGTTCGCACTGTTCGTTAAACACTGAGTAAATATTTCATCTCCTGTAATGACCAAGTGAGAGCAAAGAAAAAATGTCTGTCGCATTTTAACTTAATTTGGTTCCACTTGAGGAAGCGTTGCTAAAATCAGTGAGTTGGGTGTCAGCAGCAAGTGCACTTAGCGAGCAACTCCGGTTCGACGTTGTGTTTGTGTTTACAGCGTCTGCCTCCTTTCTTTCTTGAGATGAATGTATGTGTTTGTCCCGTCAAATGACCCGGCTGCTATCTGTGTACACTAAGCTGCGCTGAGGAGGTGTCCGGGAGGTAATGGTAGTGCGGAGGTACTGACAGCATCACCATGCAGCGCTCCGGCTGGTGGATAGCTGCTACCCACCTGTAGCATCAACCGGGACCATGGCGAACACGACCCTCGGCACCCAGGACCGGAGAGACAGCCGCTGTGGTAGGTCCCTATGATGTGCTGTTTAGTTCTCATCTAAAATTCTCACAGTTAATTCACACAAACTCAGCCCTGATGCTGTAGGTGCAGTCCCCCGTGGTCACGCCAATCTGCTTTTTAAAAATGTGAAGTTAAATACGGCCTCGAATGTTATAAATGTAGACATTTTAGAAACTACTACAACACAACACTTGTGAATTATTTCAAGCCAGTCGTCAATTCGGCATACATTTAATAGACTTGAAAATGAAAAAAAAAAGTAAACTATACAATTACAATTGTACAATTATTAAATACAATTAATGTACCCTGACTGTTAACATTTTCTGAAACGCGCTTAAGCCAGTTATAGATGTAGCATACATTTAAGCAGAGATGCAAATTAAGATAAAAATTAAACTTAAGCACAGTGGATCAACCCAGACTTAACAGTCTTTAATTTAAAACAGTTTTATTATTTGAAGACACTTTTTTTTAACAGAAGCCAGTCTTCAATTTGTTATGCATTTAAGGCATGAACAGGTATTTGTATTGTGTTTTAGAACTTTACTCACTCCTTTTTTGCAAGATGAATTTGTAAGACTGTATCAAAGAAGTGATTCTGATCGTGACCTGAAATTAAATGTGTACACAACAAATGCACCTTAAATTAAATCAGGTTTAGAAATGAATACAGGTTTTTAATATGTCAACAAGTGTTCCCTGGATTTACAATTTGTAGCTGACTCTTAGACGTGACTTAGCATTGTGCATTAATCCAGACACAATGTACGCACATTTTAGAATTTGTAATGTTATCCACCCTGTAAGGTGACAGTGATGCATTTCCTCACATTGCTTATTGATAATGATATCGTGACTCACAGGGCAAGATTCATGTGCGTAGTTGAAAGGCCGCTAAGCAGACAATAACGACAGCTTTGTTAAGAAAACAAGAACATGCACGTCTGTGTCAGTGTGGCTTTTGCACAGTTCACTGTTACTACTTTTAAATTCTTAAATGTTACTAGGGATGCTTCATTTTTAAACAAGAGTGCTGATTTTACAGCAGTACATGGTAAAAATAATGGCTTTGTATGCAGTCTGACACTTATTCATGAGCTGGAGTGGTAGATTATTTCCACAGAGGCACAGGAACAACCTGTTGCTGTGCTTTGGGACACAGTCGACCGTGCTCACATGACAACTTGCAGGTCAGGGTTTAGAGCTTTAGTAAGAGTCTGGCTTTGTGTGTCAGCCATCTGGAGAACATTAGATCCAGTGTTAGAGTTTCACAGTGTATAATTTAATTGCTAATTTAATCTTTCATTCTTTACCTTGCTCTGCTGCTGCATATCCCGTGGGAAGGCATTCCCAAGTAAATCTGAACAGAGGCTATGAGTCAGTGACACTGTGATTAAATCTTGAGATATTTCTTGCCTTTGTGTGGAAGCAAAATCAAGAGCACATAGATCACTCATTTTATTGTAGACTCTTCTTCTAAAGCTCTTTACAAAAACAAATCTGTGTGTGTGTGTGTGTCCAAAACCCACATTTCTCCCTGATTCCTGTTGAAAAGCAAAACACTTGCACCTACAACTACAACTGCTTCACTGTAATGTTTGTGTGCTGTCAAATGGAGGTGAAGCGTGGCGTGTGTAACAGAAAGCCGTTTGAGTGTCTCTGTCCACGAGAGCCTGAAGCTCCATTAATGCAGCCTGAGAGCTTAGGCACACTAGCTTTAGCTTAGCTTCCCAGCTGGTGTTAAAGCATGCTGCCGCCCTGTCTGGGGCCCTGTTCACATTACAGAATCCAGTTACAGCCTGGTTACTGTGGGATTAGCTTTCATCTCTTCTCATCTCTTTCACCCATGAATCTAATGGTCAGTTAGAAGAAACCTTTAGTAATTGTGTTTTTTCATTTCCCAACATTGTCTATGCATTATGTAGCTACAGTAATTGGTTTGTGGTCTTTTATTTTTGGGTGCATTCAGTATTACCAAACAAGTCAGTAATTACTGAAGTGACCACAAATTAAAGACATGTTGTACCCCAGCTTCCTGTGCATACTTGGCTATTATGCTTGTTTACTGTCCTCAAGGCCCAAGGGGATGTATTCAGATTACTAGACCACAAACCCAACACTACTGATACAAATCAGCAAATCCTCACATTTGACCAGACGGCACCAGAAAAGGACTTGAACAACCGATCAATAATTCAGATAGTTTGACAGTAACCCTGTGCTGATCAATAATCTGTAGTGATTTTGTATTGTATAGCATATAACACGTTTGAATTGTTTCAGTGGTCTTGACAGCAAATATGAGTAAAGCTGAAATCTACTATAGTATCAGAAGATAAAACTAGAAACATAAAATTGCATCCAGCACAGTAAGATGTGGTAAAATGTGTACACTACAGTGTTAATTTCTGCACTTGATTTTTCTGTAAAAATTTAAATTGCTTTGAGTCGAATTTTAGACATTTAACTTTTGTTAATTTTAGTGCGTTTAGTCAAATTTTTATCCTGTGTTTTAATATTTATAATTTTAATATATCTATTGATTTTCAGGCAACAGCTGTTTTTGTTGTGTACAGTTACCATAGTTACAGGTATTGTTCTCATCTATCACAACATTAGTGCAAAAGTCAGTTTATTTTTATACTGTAGTTCTCAGCTCATTAATTTACAGTAGCTCATAAACCTGTTTCTTCCAAGAAGTCACGACAGAGACGGAGCGTTACTGAATGTAAGATGCTTCATATTAACGGTAGAGCAACAGGTCGAACAGCAAAATCAACCTTTGAACCAGGGATATTTTGGGCAGTGGAGGAAACAGAAATGCAGATGCTGAAAGTTGTTGAATAAGACTTAGCATTAAGATGGTTTGTATATGTCTGTTTTCATGTTACAGTATCGTGTAGTTTTTATTTGTTGACAAAAAATATAAAATGTTTCGTCATGTTCTCACTTTTATGGATTCTTTTATTTCATGCAAAAAATGTTTGTCAATGAGCAGTTTTGCTCACTCTGTACTGCCCCTGAACGCCTCATGACACAGATGATCTGAATGCACTACATTTGTTTTAGTAACAGTTCAAAACCATTACCCACTTAATAGTTTTTGTTAATGAAATTAACACTTGTACATAGATAATTTGCGAAAATGCTATATATTGATATATGAATGAATCTCCATCTGTATAAAAAATTTGGAAAAAAGAGAAAATAATTTAAAGGTGCATTGTCTCCATTTTTGGCTATATTTCTTCATGCATTATTGCAACCAAATATCTATCAGTGAAACTGTCAGATATACTATCTTGATTGCCTACCTGAGGACACTTGAGGCAAATTTGCAGCACAGGGCTGAACAAATATCCAAACAAACCAGATCTCTGGTCATAACATCCCTAGTGGTTAAAATGTCACATATTTTTAGTAAAATGGGAATTAATAGCAAAAAGAAGAGGATAGTGTAAAAACTACTCTCAGGAAAAGATTGAGGCATTGGCAGGTTAGACCTTTTAAACTCAAAACAAATTATAAGCACAACTAGATTTTTTTTCCAGTTGACTTGAATTTTCTCAGCACTATAACTTCCTACGTACTTTCTAACTTAATGTAACTTTTGTTTTGCAGGTGTGTCTGGAGGAGCCACTGTGGAGAATGGCTCTCTAGTAAAAGATCCAAGTGCCTCTGACCTCCATGATCACACCAATCATCGCTGCCATGAAGTCAGCACGATCCCCCACAGTGAGCCCATCCTGCCCACATACAAACCATCCTGCTCCTCCACACCAATCTACTACAGCAGCCCCCAGAAGATCTACTCAGACCTGGACCAGGACAGCCACAGTTTGACTTCCCAGGACTCGGGCATCCCCACTCTGGAGATCAACCCTCCAGAGCCCATTCTCCAAAATCACCAACGCCCAGGCAACGCAGGCCTCGTCCTGGATCCCAGTCGGGGTTCTCCTGCCACTTTACCTTTGAATGATGATCCCTCTGATGGCAACGCCATCTGCAAATCCTCCACCTTCCCCCGCAGCGGGTATGACTCCATCCGTCTCTTTAGCCCCGCCCTCAGATTATCCACCACCATGGGCCTAGGCGTCGGGGGTGGTGTCTTGAACCGTAGTGATGACATCTCCGTGTGCAGCGTGTCCAGCATGAGCACGGAGCTGTCGGTCTCCAACGAAGACATCTTAGACTTCACTGTCACTTCTGACTCCAGTGCCATCGTCACCTTGGAGACAGACGACAGTGGCACAGCTCACTTCTCAGACGTGACGCTGTCATCGTCCCCTGGAAACTGCAGAGACTTATGGAGCCCCGTACGATCGTATCCGGAGTCAGGTGTGATGAAGCAGGAAGAAGATGGCACGCATAAGAAACTGGGACCTCTGGCCAGTTTGTTCAACAGGTAAGTTCAGATATAACTCAGGATAAGTGTCTTTAATGGATAGAAATGTTTTTATGAGGATCATTGTTATCAGAAAATATATTCTGTAACAAATGTCACAGTCCAAGAAAACCAGGCAGCACCACACATTTTGCTTAGAAGTTACTGAGCAGGAGGGAGCTTGCATCACTCTAGGAGATGACACTGCTGAACTGTGTGCAAAGAGGTTACTGCCATAGTGTTACTGTAACATGTTACTTCTAATTCCTGTATGTGTATGAGTGTTGTTCCCTCCCTATTAAATACACACATGCAGCACAGTCAAACAAGCTGCAGGAAACAGTATTTCCAACCATTCATGCTAATCGGGTAATTATTGCTCATTACCTTATTGCTATGGCCATCAGCCGAGTGTGTGTGTGTTTGTGTGTGTTCTTTTTTTTAGTACCACTACCAGTCTTGCATAGCAACAGTACATACATTACATTAAATATATTTTTGGGGCCAGAAACAGCTGGATCTTAATTAATCTGATGCATCTAATTTTTCGGCAGCTTCTTGATTCAAATACTGCTGAAAAATATAATGTTTATAAGCTTAAACTATAGCTATGACATGAATGAAACTAATAAGTGAAAGTGACTTGCTTCACTGGTACTACTAAGTGTTTGATTGTATTTGATGTTGATGATGAAGGTTTTGTTTTAATCCCCGTTTGTGTTTGCACAGCTCTGAAGACTTTATGTTGTGACTCCTGGCCAAAAAAGATGCCGTTGACTGGTTTTGTTGTTAAATCGTATTATTGTAAATTATCATGGTAATTATCAAGTCTATATTGCTTATTTCTAGCAGCAGTTTAATCCTCTGAATCCGCTCGAGACATCTCTGGTTTAATTTTTTTTTTTTTTTCATTTCAGCTTAACCAGGTTCTTGCTATGTAGAGAAAATCTTCCCCAAATACTCAGTGTCATAGGTCTGTGACTGTTGTTGTTTTTATTCAGTATTTTTCATATTCCATTCTACATGTAATTTCCTTTTTTGGTCAGAGTAGCAAAGTACTAGTAAAAGTTACTACAAGATCCTTTAGTAGCTTTTTGTGTACTCACAACAGCTTCCTTTCTAGAATTACTGCACACACAGTATTTATGTGTGCTGCTCTGTTGAATGCCAGTTACTAATGATTTTACACCTACCTATAAATTAGTTCTTTCAAGTGGCTGTAAAGTTAGTTTCACTGTCCCTGGCTTGGTCACATGAATTATTGAAAAAATCATCAGGTAGACTTTTCATTTCCTCTCACTGCTTCCCCACATTCCACTTTCTGTTGAAGCAATAGAGACGGTGATTTCACAGCTCTTAGTCAGGTTTAGATATTTTTCACTTTGTACTGTGCTGCTGGTAGAAAATAATTTTCTCAGACGTGACCTGGTATCCTGTCTGTGTTTGTGTGACTGGACGAGGTTCAAGGTTGGAAAGCATGGGTAATAAAAAAACAACCTTGGTATTGCGTAACAGTATAATAACACAATAATGATAAGTAATTGCTGTTGGTGCGATACTGATGATATTGATCTTCCTGATTGCTGATTAAATGTGAACAGATAAATAAAATAGCTTTTCAGATTGACTTATAATGATACTGATAAACTGGTAAGTCTTTAGATTTAGATTGATTTTCCTCAAATTTATCAAAATGTCAACATCACAGGATGTGGACACAGATGCAAACCATTGTTTATTGTCATTAACTTCAGACAACATTTATCAGTTAGTGTTATTCTTGTTGATGTATTAAGTGGCAGCCCACTCCTCCCACACTTCTCCCCCTCCTGTCATCCCTCCTGTATCACATGGAGAAGTTGCTCATTCTTTCTCTGCACCCTCCAGACTCGTGCTTCTCACACCCATTCCTCCCATTCCTCCCCTCCCACTTGTTGTGTCAGGAGTCTCGTTGTGGAGGACCAGCCTGTTCTGTCTCGCTCTGCCTGAACGCAGTGGCTGTGTGACACTTTTGCGACTCTGTTTTACTAAAGCTATGAAAGCTGTTAGGCTGAATAGCCATTGAAAGGTGGCTTTGACTTCTTCTATTTTGTCTACTCAACTTTTTTCTTGAAAGTTTTTTTGTGGAGAGCAGTTTTGATCCAGTGACAGAGCAGGATGGCAGCCCCACCACTTCTTCTTTACATTGACAGGTAGGATAATTCAAGCTAAAAATGAGAGTTTCTTTCAAGGCTAGCATTTCTTAACCACTGCGTTCAGCAACTGTTAATTTCTGTCAGTTTTGTATAGATGCAAGCAACAGAGATTAGATCACCAGCTGAATAATGTGGCTTTTGTACTACACAGCCCATTTTCTCTAGAGTTAAACACACCGGTCTCTGGATAGTGTGTTCTGGTTGACTGTTCTAAAAACAGCCTGGAGCTGCTCTGTCTTGCTCGGTCATGTCTTTTAACGATGGGAAAAATCACTGTACTCTGCTTTCCGTCTTCTTGTACTAACTTGTTTGGTATTTCTGGGCCAATTGTCCTAATTGTCAGCTCAAGCACATGAAGTGTTGGGACACCGTATCACCTTATTTGCACACATCAAGACTGAAGTGTTGTGAAATTCTAAAATTCTTCACCACAACCGGTTCAGTGCAATGGCTCAGGTTGAACCCTGTTCTTTTTTTTTTGCCATTCCACTTGAGCACTTGACTATAGCTGCAGCCATTCAGCTGTCACATAAAAGCATTTGGCTCGGACTGAATGCAAATCATTGTCCTGCTTTTTAGGCATTTGTTTTTGTTTGTTTCATGCTTAAAACACGAGAATTTGTTGTGGTGTACGAATAATTAGTGTGTAAAGTGTTCAGATATGAAGTGAGGATTTTATGGTGGTGCTGCTCAGTTGGTCTTTGCACTTCGATCTTTGCAGCATTGTTTTATGGTGGCTCACAGGGTTACTCAAGTTCACCACTCCCCATAGTTCACAGCCTAGTTACAGTTTACTTTTTCCACGTGAGGTTGTGCTGATGTTTTGGCATGATATGAGGCTTTGAGAAATTAATAATTGATTCTCTGCAGTTCATGAACAATTCACTAGTGCAGCTTTAAAGTTACCATGGGCAATTGGGAAGATTGAAGATTTTTCAGGAGCTGTCAGCTACATCTCATGGTCTTCATTAGTAGAAGAGATACTTAAGCTCTGCCCTATCTATTCAATGTCCATTCAATTATTATAATTATTTATAAGGCACCAAATCACAACAGAATCATCTTAAGGCACTTCACAACCTCGAGCAACCCCTGGACGACAGTAGAGTGGGGAAAAACTCCCTTTAATGGAAGAAACCTTCAGCAGAACCAGGTTCATGGTGGGCGGCCATCTGCCTTGAACGGTTGGGGTGTGTGGTAAGAGAAAAGGAGAACGGACAATAACAGCAGCAGACAGAATGATCCAGACCTGACTTGACTGCATCTTGTGGTCGGCACTGGTAGAAGAGATACTTCAACTCTCAACTCAATCTCAGATTGATCCAGAGCTTTCAGCTGCATCTCAGTGTCTTCACCGACTGAGCTTCTTCAAGCTCTGGATCAATCTAAGGCACCTCGTCTGTGATCACGTGATGTGTGGGATACGTGATAGCGGGTCATAACAAGAACACTGGCTTCTTATGGCTGATAAAGACCATGATAAAGGTCTTGATTGCTCAGGCAAAAGCTAGTAGGTGAGCCTTGAGTGAAGAATTCTTTTTTGTTAGTGGACTGGTAGCTATTGGTCCTCATCACCTCTCTTTAGATTAGATTTCTCACTCTTCCTTTGTTTCCTTGTGATCTAAAAGCTGATGTTTCCTCATTTTTTGTTTTCTCTGGAAGGAGTTCAATTATGTGATTAGAGCACATATTCCCGTATTCAGATTACAGCTTCCTTTACACTTCATGTCTGCCAGCATTTTTTGTTATCTCCCTAAGGAAAGAGACATTTTATTAAAATGTACGTTGTTTTTTGTCCAGTGTTTCCCTTGGGTAGTTCTGAAAATAGCTGAATAAGATGACCTTCAATGTCACTGATAGAACACAGTAAGTGCTTGTTGCACTGTGCCCATTCTGTGCGGGTCCTTATTTTCCGTCATTGTTATGTTGTCATTCAGCTTCTTCATTAAACCCTCGCGTCACCCACAGAATGAGGAAATACCTATCTACCTAATACTATCTTTGAGTACAGTATCAGTGAGCAGAGAAAATATGCATGACTGAGGTGAAACTTGCTTCCGAGAAACTAAATAATGCTGAAGGAAGAAAAAAATTAGTCTGGTTTAGATTCAAAATGCATTTAATGCAATTCCCCAGACTCTATTGGACAGACATGACGACGGATACTGTGCGGCATACTGTATGGTGGATGTATGGCGGTCACAGGGACACCAAAGCTCACAGCTTGGTATTAGTAATATAGGGCCCTATGAAATCCATTTTATTTTTTCCTAAATTCCGTTTTATTTTTTCCTAAATTCTGTTATTCCGTTTTTTTCATATTTATTCACCTAAAAGTGTCTAATTATGGAGTGGATGGAAAAAAAGAACAATGCAATAGGAAATAATCGGTTATTCAACTTCAACACAGAACATTTACTGCTTTGGTAATGCATTTCAACATTTACCTGTGCAAAACAAAGAACCGTATGTATTTCACATTAGAATAAAGAAACAGTCTTCCTTTTGTAAAATAAAAGTGCTTCACATTTGAAATCAACATAAAAAAATGTATCAAATAAATAAACAAGGGGAACCTGAAAAACAAATCTTTGTTTGTATGACCAAGACTTTGCTGGAGTGAGCAGCTCGTGCTAGTTTTCTTCTTGTCTCTGTTTCTGATGTGAGTCTTTGACTGTAAGTGGTCGGACTTCGGTGTTTCATCGAGTCTCTTCGCCATAGCTCACCGCTGACTTTTTTCCTCTGTGTCTGTTCGTTTGTGTGTGTGGAAAGCTTAGTCCTGTCTAAACAGGTAACACGTACAGGGGGCTGCAGCAGCCGAAATTCATTAGAAACTATTGCTTTGCTTTGCCCGCACACCGATATCAGCGAATTATACGACATTCCGTGTTTAACACTGGATTCCGTTTTATTTGTTGAATTCCGCGATTCCGTCCACGTTTTCCGCATCGCAGAAATCATAGGGCTCTAGTAATAGTTGTAAGCATCTACAATAAATTGACATTCATAACTCATGAATCACACCCCCAGTATGTCAAAACTATAATAAACTAAAAGTTTTGTCTTGTTTTCTAGCCGTTTCTTTTGTAATAGTTATTGAAATTATTCAGTGCAGGACATTTAGCAGTGGCCACACAGCCTGATGCTGTTACTGTGGGACCCGTGCAAGTGGTTCTGCAATAAGCAGTGTGGTCATTAGTATTATTGGTGGCTGCATCATACAGAGATGATTGACAGAGATGACATCCATCCATAAATGTAGAGTTCCAAACCAATTACTAGTAGTAGTTAAAATTTCACAATCACTCATGACACCTGCTAATCAATCACTTTAGATGCAAAGTAGGAAACAAAAGATTTCCCTTGTATTCATAGTAATGGTTGTCATTATGGAAAATGGACTGATCATGGGAAATTAGATTTCCCTGAGCTATTAGTGAACAAAACACACCACATCTCACCAAGTCTTGCACAACAAACCCAGAAGCCTGCAGCAGACATGTCAGTTGTTAGTGAACAAAGTTGTATCTGGTCAGTGTTTGGCAGCATGTTTCCTGTCATCACTGCCCTGGAGGCAGCCCAGATGGGTCAGGTCAGGCTGTGCAGTGGTCAGCAGGTCTAAGGTCAAGTTGAGACAACTTCTGTGTTTAGACCTCTGTTTCTTTTCATCAGTGGCCACTGGGTTGGGGCCAGAAGGTGTCAACTAGGGGTGTAACGATTCTGAAACAGAAACCGAAACTGCGATACAGGTCGACAAGCTTCAAGGTTCTGGAAAACGGAACTGTCATACCCAATTTCCCAGACCTGATTGAGTCATCACGCCTGCTGCCAACATAGTTTATTCAGTACAAAGTGTTATTAATGTTAAATATAGAAAATGTATCTTTTATTTTCATGAATCAACATCATTACATAAGTCGGTTACCATGGTAAAATGCCTCTCAATGAGGTTCATCCTAACAAACAGCAGGATACTCGTTGATGTTACAGCCCTCTACTCTGCCTGTTATGTCACCTCTCCTGGTCAGAAGAGGCTTTAATTTGACCACTTTATTCATGTCTTTTCATCCAGGCGCTATTCAAGTCTTTTAATTAAAGCCCTCACTAACAGCTCTGTGACAACACTGCGCTGAAGGAGAAATGAAAAGAATTGCTAGCTAAGTGGCAGAGTGAAGCCTGCCAAAAAGAGGAAGGCTTTTCAGAAGTTTGCATGTGGTTTTTAAACACCAGGTGGATGGAAGCTAAATATGGCCCGCACACTTGCTCTGTCTTCTATTTTCTGTTTTTGTAATTGTGGTTTTGAGTGCAGAGCAGACAGTCAGTGGATTCTTCAATATAAGCAGCGGGAATGGTTGATTACTGCTGCATAGAGCCGCATGCAGCGTCTGGTCCTGTGACCATGACTAGGCTGCCAGCTCCCATAATGTTATATAGATAAAATAAACTTAAAATGACCCCTGGGTGACCTGTATGGCTTTGTTCCTGGAGCGAGCTCTTTGAGCTTATTTTAGCTACAAGAGCTCAGAGCTAAGCAGCTCTCTGGACCCCAACAGTGACCTAGTGAAGACTACACAGGACAAAAAGTGCTATAATAACCTAATTCATTTCTCCAGTAGCCTAATTCCCTCTCTGTGTCCTTATTCTCTCTCAGGAGCTTGTTTGCCAAGAGGTTGAAGGACAGTCCGCCAGTGGAGCAGAGAGATCCAGGGTGGAAGCTGTTTGGGAGAGTCCCACTGCGGGAAGGATCCATCAAAGACCCTAAGAGAATACAGAAGGTAGAGTCTTTATTTGGGAATCACAGCGTTGGGTTTGTCACCTGAGAAATGAAAAAAACAAAGAAATCCTCTGTCACCAACCCTCTACTTTAAGATTTTCTATCATCAGATATTATTAACAATTAGTTATTGCATTGGTATAACAAAAAAGGGATAAAAGAAAATACACTTATATTACTCGTCAAGTAAATATACAAGGTGTAACGGTTTTAGGGTTTGCTTCATATATTTGCAGCCAAATTAAGAAAATAATAATAAGAAAAATGTTATGATTATACTAAATTGAATTTCTGAAGTGAATTCTGTAAAGTAAATTGAAATGATATTGGATTCACACAAACTGCGAGGACTTAAAAATATTACACTCCACAGATCCTGAGATACTTTGTTTGTTGAATGTTGGGGGTAACTGGTGATGAATTGTTAGTGGTGTAGTTGTCTCAAGTGTTAATGTTTTTGGTTGGTGTGTGGTTCTAGTAAAAAGATGTAAATGTTTCACACTGTGAGTTTCTTTAGTTATTTCTTAACACTTGAATCGTGCTCAGGATTTATTCAAAACAACAGTAATGTTTCTAGCAGCAACCTAAAGATAAAAAAAACAACAGACACTTGTCTGAAATATTTTAGACTAGACTTACTTTGTGTCTTGTTGACAAAGAGCTTCCCTGAGCTTATTGTAGCTTGTTTACATCTGAAGCTCTGCTTTTCTGCGTTTTGTCTTTTATCCTAGATAAGATATTAATCACATGAACCAATAATGGGTTTGTTTATTTCATAGAGCTTTGAGTTTATCACAGAGAACACGAGTTTCCTGACTTTGAACTGAGGGGTGTTGTCTCCTCTCAGCAGCTGATCCCTTTGGTTGTGTGTTTAAACAAAGTTGTATTTCAACTTAAGAAAGAACTTAATCTAATCCACACTTCCAGAAAGGCTTGAGCTTTTACTGAAATGTGTTAAAAAACTAATATTTGCTATTAGTTCATTAGCTTGAACATTTATTTATTTGACAAAAATACAAAAAGATATTGATATTGACACTTTATTGATGGGGAACTTGTTGTTGGACAGCTGCCAGACACCTCGGCATGTAGCCAGGAGAATCTGGGAATTGAACCACTGACCCTAGGGTTCGTAGATGACTGCTCAACCAACTGAACTGAACGACTTAATTGTATTTTGTAAATCTGAACACGTTTAGATTTTGATGCCTGCAACTCACAGAGGCAAAATATTGTAGAAAAAGATTCAAGGACTTGCATAAAGGTGAAGAGCAGAAACCACTGTTGAATGTGTGTGACCTCTGAGTCGTTAGGCAACACTGCATGAGAAACATCACACTGCTGTATTGAATATGTGAATATTGACACAACAGGTCGTTTTAAGTGCCTTATTATGCAAGGAAACATTATTATTAAATAAAGTAATTATAGCAGTTTCTTCAAGCAGTTCTTGAAAACAAACCTCCCCACGTGTCCTTTCAGTTTGGTTCATCTGGCCTTTGCATAGCCTCTGAGCTGTGGTTTATGTTGCTGCAGTCAGATGCAAAAGCAACCAGCTTTGAATGCAGTAGAAGCTTTTAACAGGACTTATCACAGTACCAAAGCACAATGGAAACAACATACCAGCATAGATAACTGAACAAATTATGGTTAATTTTCTATTATGTACTCAGATACATGTATTAACTGAGTACAATCTGTGTGTTCTTGAATACCAGGAGCTTAATGCTCGAAGCAACAACACGGCACTCCCCAGCAGTGACATTTAGGTTCAGCAGCTATTTTTAGAGCTCCACTCGCAGAAAAGCAAACAACTGCAGGCACTTTTTTTTCCAGTAGATTGCAGAAACCTAAAAGAAAGGACGAGTCTTAATGTTGACCTAGCTAACGTTTGACCTGGACTATTAATGTACACACAGAGCACACAAAGTCAAGGTTTTACTAGTATGCGGGAAATGACAACACTGGGGAAAATGAACTTAATATAACTTGTAGTAGTGAATATTAAAGCAACTTGCTGTGATGTTCCTACTAATTTTAGCTACATTTCCCAGTAGCGTTCTAGTAGCACAGCTCTTTTCAAAATCTCTGGCCATTTTGAAAGTAATGTAGTTATTTTCTAAGCTGTGTAGTTTTTGCCAGAATTTAGCTTCAGATGCTACATTTCCAGGTGCTAGATATTTTTCCACTATGAAAGAATAGCTAGCTCCTCGGTGTAGAGCTACATAACTACTCCTGCAGGAAAAGGAAACTTGTAGAAAAATAATGTAAAAATGTAATGCATTTCTTGACTATATGACTGTATTTAACATTTGATGATTGATGTTGAGAAATAGCTTTTCTCAGTAGTATAGTAGTTAGCTTTACATGTTAAAAAAGTGAACTCTATAGCTTAACTTAAAAAGAACAGCTTGTAGCTCCACCAGCAACTGTGTAATAGCTTTTAAATAACGTAAATAGCCTCTACAAAAACATTTTAATTAAAATGTATTAGACACTTCCATAGTAATCTTAGAATGAAGGCAATTTTTTTGAAATACACAATGAAACAGCCAAAATACAAAAAACATTCATTTACATACACTAGCTGAACATTGTGTGGCACTAACATGCTGTGTGTGTGTTTGTGTTGTTTGCTGAAATTCAAAATGTCAAGGTCTTTGAGAGCGCTGCGAGGTCACTGATTACTTGTAATTTCCTACTGCCATTCAGAAGGAAGAAAGCAAAGTGTCTCAGGCCCAATTAAAGTGCACAATGGTTCTCTAGTGGTAAAATAAACCAAAGAACAAGGTGGCAGCATGTAATCAAAGGCTGGAGAAGCCTGTTATTGTGCTGCCATGCTGTTGAGGCCTGGTTGGTGCTGATAATTTACAGTTCCTGCAATTTATGTATCACCTATTTAACACGTCACACACGTTGGCTTTAAATTGCTGTTGAGTGTCTTGATGTATTAGTTTGAAATGAACCCCACGTTTGTGATGTTTTCTCTTCCACATGTTCATGTACACATCCATATGTGTGCCCATAAGTCTGTTTCATCTGTAGCTGTAACTTAATATTGGAGCTCAGGAATCATTAACAGGCGAGGCTTACAAGCCTTTTTGTTGCCACTGTTCAAAAGCAGGCTCAGTAAGTTCCGTGTACAGTATGTGTGGAATGCTTTATTTGCCTGGGTTATTGTTTCACTGCCACAAGGCACACTGTGTGTAGTTCCCACCAGGAATTTTGCCTTTAGTGTACAAAGCTGTTAATCAAGTTTTATATTCTCATTTTCACCACTCTGTGTGCCGTGCAGCTGTGTCTGGAGGCCTCAGTACAATGTCTGCTGACAGCGAATTGCTGCCTGCTGAAGAAAGTAATTATTCTTTAACCTACTGAGCCTAAATCGTACTCTGTGGTACCACAGACATGACTTGAGTTACTGAGATGTAGGAGTGAGGCTGAGTTGAAATTTGAATATTCTCAGCTGGAGGTTTAATTTAAATGTCAAGTATTTTAGGTCTCCTCTAGACTTTAGTAACACTGAACTGTTTATTGCATAAATTGCAAATGATAGCAAATGTGCTTTGCTGCTATTTAATATCTTTAAACTATTTATTATGCCACAGTGTTCAGTTTATGAGGTATTAAATTTTCTTTCATGTTCTTAGACAGTCACAAGACAGGGAAACTCCATTAAAAGTTTAGATGTTGTAGAACCACCTCTGAATAACAGCGTCCCATAGTCAACCATGTTGCGGTGGACCAGTTCTACAATAAATCAAGCAGATGTCATCATATTTGAGGCTTAGTTATAGACAGTACCATACACAGTATAAAAGTGTGCCATTAGGGAACTACTGCATCTTTGTATAGCGAGAATCTTTCAGTAAGCGGGGAACAAGAGAAACACATCTCCCAGACAACAAGATATAGAAGCTGCATCAGCTCTTTAGCTGCAGCTGCTCGTTCAGTCCTGACTGGATTAGTAGACCGGAAGGCTGAGCTGAAACCTGATCCATTACACTGGGGTTGATTAGAATGGCTGCCAGGGCACAACAGAGCACAGAGCTCCTTTCAGCACAGAGACGGTGACTAATAGCACACGGCTGTGCTGATTTGCTGACACGCACGCGCAGCAGCAGCAGCAGCAGCAGCAGCAGCAGCAGCAGCGATAGACCTGATGCAGAGCAGCTCAGTGTAGCATCACCACTCCGAGAGGGAGGAAAATACAGAGGTATCATGCTGCATCCTTTCCAATGCGGGGTGTGTCACTCTGTCGGCAGCTTGACTGTCCCTCTGCCCTCCTTCCGCACCTCCTCGGTGTACTGTTGCCAGGAGTGAGCCCTCAGGGGTAGCAATGACGCTAGGCTAGGGTTTTGGAAACAAACCCCCACCGGAGGACTGGCCGTCTGTAAGGAACCACAGCGTTCATGGTGAGTGAGCATTTGTGCTGCGAGGACAAGGGGGTGAGCGTGGTGACCCTCTGTCTGTCTCCTTGTCTGACAGACTCAGAAGATATTGGTAGTCAGGGCATGAAAGATGGGCAACAGAGGAAGAGGATGGATCAGGTTTCACGTAATGGCCTCTTTCAGCTCATCGTTGCTTGTGGTGGTTGTAGAGGGGTGGTGATTGTGAGAATGTCTCGGTCAGAGGAAAGATGAAAATGTCTGGTTTCCTGGATGTGTTGATAGATTAATGTGCACCCAGGAACGGACCCATGTTCACTTCATATAACCTGACCTATAGTCTGAAACGTAATACAACAAAAGCACGTGCAGCAGTGTGACAGCCCCGTCTCTTTTCTGTTTTGTCTTTTTGAAGCGTGTCAAGGGATTTCCTCCTGCTGCTGTCACTGATGCAGTTAAAGACACACTGCTCATTTGACAGCTGAATCAGTGTGACTCTATTAGTGCTTTCCAGCAAAACATGCCTAGATAAAAATCTGTGGTTTGTCTGAGCGTTTTGGTGCCAGTCCTCATCGTTCCATCTGTTTGTCTAGATGTTGTACATTTTCTTCATTTAATTACGACAAAGCCCTTACTTACAGACTCGTGCTGCTGCTCTGCTCCCCTGTGGCAACTGTAATTCATCTGTTAGTGTGTCAGTTGCTGTGTGCCAAACAGTACTACATGCAGAATTAAATTAAATTAATTTAATTCAGCTTTTTTCCTTATTTTTTAGCATCGGTTTTGTCTTTCTTGTAGGTGAAAAAAGTACGGATAAATCTTGTTATAATTTTTATTAATGAAATTAAGTGGTTGAAGTAAATTCCAGTACCTTTAATTACCGGCAAAAGTAGAATTAGATCTCCTGTTACTATGAGTAATCAGGTATGATAGCATTTGGACTAATGCGTTTACACAGCCTAGGTAAAATACATTTGGTAGATAGTGAGGTTGTGTGTGAAGCTGTACACGGGGACATTGATCTTATTAATTGTTCCTAATTTAAACTTAATTTTCCACTGCCAAAAATGATGTAATTGTTAGTCCTGCTAAACCAACAGGTCAGAAACCAACAAAAAAGGGTGCAAAATACACTTCCAAGCTAGAAGAAAAGTACTGCTAAAAACCTCGAGATCAGCTTGCACAACTAGCATCTCATGTTGATTATGAAGAACTGTCTTCAACATGCCTTCTTCCATTTTTTTAATGCACAGAATTGTCAGGCCGGACAATTTATTATTGATGCAGATGAATGAATAGTCTGACACAGATTGTAATCAAGATTTTGTTGGGCTACTTGAAAGTGTCATTAGTAAGGATGTTAAACTTAATAAGGACCATAGTATTTCCTCAGTGTTCCTGTAATGGTATTAGTGGGCATATATTGTAAATACACTAACAGTCAGAGATTTAGCGACACTCTTACCTCACAAGTGGGGAAAAAAACTGTTTGGACGAACATTGTGTACATCAACGAATGTTGTCTCAAATCTACTAAAACAGAAACATGTTATTAACAGAATAGAAACTTAGTTGGGAGACTCAGGAGAGACAGACTCGTAGTTCCTAGTGTGAAATTCCAAAAAGGTTAGCAGGCAGTGAAACCAGGTTAAGCACCCTGCAGCGGCCTTTCATGTCTCAGCTTACATTATTAATGAAGTCGGTGGTGCTTTCATGAAGATATGAGGCATAAGCAACACCGGTGTTTTTTCAGACCCACTTTGAACCTTTTTGCACTTTTGGAACTTAGCCTCTAGTTGTGTTAATCTTCACTTTTAAAAAACAACATGCCATTACCAGACCTTTAGTGTGAGACTTTGTGGGACCACATGGAGTCATGCTACTAAACGTCAACTTTGAAATCTGCACCTTGAAGAGTGATTCTTTATAGTGACTATACTTTTATACCATAAAGGCCATTAACAGCCAGCATGACAGTCAGCCAAATCAGAGAGTGCTTACATCACTACCAGTAAACTGGAGAACTTCACTGAAAGCCACTGTGACAAAGCAGCTTGCCCTGACAGTAGGTTATTGTGCGATGCAATTGCTAATATTTCTAAAAGCTACCACTTAGATAACATTTGGATTTAGAACCATAGATGAACGTGTAACTTTGTTCAGTATCATGAAATACTTCTGTGATCAGTTCACTTGTTTGAGGAAAGTAAACAGTCACCTTATGGGATATTATTATCTTTATGCATAGTTTGAAGCTACTGTATGGAAACCAGTGATCTCTGCCACACAAAATTATTTTTCAGACATTCTTCTAATCTCTAGGTGTGAGCAATCAAGGAGTTTCTTGCCTTGAAAAAAAACTCACCTCAAATGCACTTGTCACAAATGGTAAACAACTAATATGAGGTCAAACGTTAAATGAGTTTGTTCCCCTAAAAAGTCCCTGGCCAAAGTAGTTCCTGGACCTTTAGAAAGTACTACACTTTCTAAAGGTCCAGGAACTATCAGGATGGGGCAAGCAATGTTGAATATTGCAGACTGGTCAAATATAGAATGGAGTAAAACCATACTTGTTTTAAATTTTTCCTGCAGCACTTTTTAGTGCAACAAGAACTTTGCTCAAATAATGACGATGGTGCAACCAGCCATAATACTGATAATGCTTTTAATACATTAGCAGGCTAACTCCCGGCTTTTACCCTGCTGGTGAAATGCAAATCACAATTCCCTCGAAATAACTTTTACTCCAGGGAAGGTGCCTGGACTTAAGTAAACAACAACAGTAAAACACAAGTATCTGGAACATTCTGGTGAAAATTCATCTCTAGGTCAAGACCAAACTGCTACCCTAGCATGAAATGTCGAGTACACTGTGTAGGTTAACAAATGTCAGGTCAGAATCATACTCTTGCTGACCTACTCACTGATCAAACAGTTTCTTATGGGAGACACTGCGAGTCGCTGGATGTAAGCAGTTTCATTTTGTGACAGAGGATTGCTACTAACTGTTGCATAGAGCTCTGGGAGGAGTCAGTAATGTGCGGTTTCCTTGTTTTCTGCTCATATCTTATTAGCTGAATTGCTGATTCACAAGTAGAACTAGTTGTTGAGTGACAGAGAAATCTAGTGATGTCCCGTTTTTTCTGTACCATCAGTCATATTGTTTTTATAACCTAGCCCATCAGTTTAGGTTGTACCTCACCCTAACATACTTGAAGTACTGTGCTGAATACATTTTCTCACATTCGCACATTTTTCTCTGTCCATAGACACCTCTCAGTGCAGTGTCACACACATCCTGTCTTGTGCTTCACCTTGTTGGTGGCACCTGCATTGCTGAACAGATGCCAGGTTGCCTCCTCCCCATGCTATCTCACTCCCCACCTCCTCCCCCTCCCCCTCTCTGCAGTATCCATCCGTTCCCAGGGTGTGAAGCTCTAAGCTAGCCTTTTTATCGACCACCAGCTGTTCTCTCGGGTTCACAGTGGCTTTAATAATAAATAATAATTATATAATATAAATATTATTAAATATTATTATTATTAATAAACCTGACAGCAGTGCATGGATGTTACCATTCTCAAATAAAATGCTTTTTTATATGTGCATATCTTTGTAAGTAGATAAAAGTGAGGATATAGACAATAAGTGAACAGAAATACTCACAGTAGACTTACATGAGACTGGTGACTCAGTCCAGTGCTCAGTGCAGTTTTACCTATTAATCACCTCCACTCTTCAGGGACAGAGGAGCAGGTTTCCCTTAGCGCTCTAGCTTCCAGCATCACACATCTTACTTTGCCCCTCCATCACTCCATTCTTGTGTCAGCTTTTCTCCCTTGATGTCCAAACTTCAAGAAATGTCTTTGGCATTTTACTCTGAGGCTTTCACATCTTCCCTCTCCTCATCTCACCTCTTTTACATCATTCTGTTCCTCAGATTGCTTTTCTTGCATCTTATTTGGACTGAAGTAGCTTTTCCTGCTATGTTAAACAGGGAAAAAACAGCAGAGTTTTCCTTGAGTCTTTAGGAGAGAAATAGACTGGTTCCTCTCTTTCCTCTTTTTGGAACCATACTCTTCAAGAATGGAGTCAGTGGCCCTTGAATTTGACAGTGACAAAGGTCCTCATGCGTATAAACGCATGGAATCAGGAAAGAATCACCCTAAATCTACCTGATGGGGACAAATATACAGAGCTGTGAAAAAGTGTCCAGCCTACAAAAGTTACTCCAAGAGCACAACGACTCATCCAGGAGGTCATAAAAGAACCCAGAACAACATCTAAAGAACAGTGGACCTCACTTGCCAGAGTTAAGGTCAATAAGAAGGAAACTGGGCAAAAATGACAACCATAGATTTCCAAGGCAAAAGCCACTGCTGACAAAAAGAACACAAAGGCTCATCTCACATTTGCCAAAAATCATCTTGATTATCCCCAAGACTTTGGGCAAATATTCTGTGGACTGATGAGACAAAAGTTGAACTTTTTTAAAGGTGTGTGTGTCGTTACATCTGGTGTAAAACTAATACAGCATTTCACAAAAAGAGCAAGAGTGGTCCAAAATTCCTCCACAGTGATGTGAAAGACTCATTGCCAGTTTATCACAAATGCTTGATTGCAGTTGTTGCCGCCAAGGGTGACACAACCAGTTATTAGGGTTAGTGGGCAATTACTTTTTCACACAGGGCCAGGCAGGTTTGGATAGTTTTTGTCCCTGAATAAATGAAATAGTCAAAATGAAATTGTCAAACAGCATTTTGTATTTACTCAGGCTATCTTTGTATAATATAAAAATTTGTTTGATGAGTCAATAATCTGAATCATTTAAGTGTGACAAATATGCAAAAGAAAATCAGGAAGGGGGGGAAATACCTATTCACAGCACTGTATGTGTAAAAATGTGTAAAAAACAGTAGATTGACAACACTGAAAAAAATCTTAACTATTAGATATGTTTATAAATTCAGGACATATATTGATGTTCTCCAGAGCAGGGGTTCCCAACCCTGATCCCCTGCCCTGCTTATTTTCCAACTATCCCTGCCCTACCTGCTGCTGACTACCTGGATCAGGTGTGAACCAGTTCACGTTGTCTTCCTTCACTCCACCCTCATCTGAGCACACCTGACCTTTGCTTGCACCTGTCGAATAAATTGCCATGAAATGTGGTGTAGAATTGTTATAAATCTATATCTGTGCACAAAATCTCAGTGAGCCCACAACTTGTAGCTTTGTACAGCTCAGACAAAGTGTAACTGGCTCAGTGATGAGTGTGTCCCTCTTCCTCAAGCAAAGATTCACTCTGATTCAATTGTCTTTATTTGTCCCCAGGGCCAGTAGAGACCGGGCTCTGGTACAATAGACAGCAACACAAAGACAGATTAATGACATGCGCTGCGTCACAAACTGTCTTGCACGCATGCACACACACACAGAGCCATGTTAATGGAATTGATTTTTCTGTGTGCATTGTGGCCTGTGCTGATCAATGTGTCCCCGTGGCAACACCATGTTAAGCTGATTGCTTGCAGACATCACCCTGCATTATTAACCAGCTCAACGCACACTAGAGGCAATTTTGGACACACACTGGGTGGTGTGCGCACTCATATTGCACTTGTCCCATTTTCAGTAGCTTCCATATAAACTAGCAAGTCAATGTGGGATCTTCAGCTGTTTCCTCTGATGGTCTTCCCTGAGCTATCTGTCCTCCACCTCCTCCCTGAGTGATGCTACCACACACTTAAACACACACACACACACACAGCATGTAAGTCATCCGATCGCCGGCCTTGTGTTAAACTGCTTTGTGGCCTTAGCGGTAACAGACTGACTGTCAAATGGCCTCTTTCTGCAGGTCTGTATCTCTTTCCCAGTGGTGCAGCAGAGACCACACACTCATTAGACACCAGCTGACAAATGCTCAGAGGCCAAAAGAGCATCGTCGCAACTTAGTGTTTCTGTGTGACTTTATGTGCATTGATCATCATTTATTTCCTATTTTTCCCGACTCCTTTCTTTTCCTCTCTTTCTGTTAAGTTCTGTCTGAGTCTGACAGATGCATTATTTTAGAGGACAGCTGTGACCCTGGTGACAAATTTTCATGTTTGCATGTCCTGTTGATTGTCATTGTACAGTATAGAGTAAATATTCCAACAGTTATGTCACTCCATCCTTCACTTCGTTTGTGTGTGTGTGTCTAGATGATGTGTACATGTAACTAAATACAGGCGAAATTAAACTGACCTCAAAAGCAAGTTGGTTTAGTAATTAAAACTCTCCGTTTTATTTTTGTATTGTCTGAACCCGTGCGTTGTGCTTGCTGTTCTCAGGAATATGAAACAAAGAGTGGCAGAACTGGACCTGGCAACCCGACGTCACCCAGGCAGAGTGTGAGGAAAAACCTGGACTTTGAGCCCCTCTCCACCACTGCACTCATACTGGAGGACAGACCTGCGTATGTAAACACTCTGGTTTCAGATCTCTGGGTTGTTCACTTTTCATTCTCTCTCACTGCCAGTGACGTTTGCTTATGAGACAGTGCCACAGTTATTAATTGTGTCTTCCTATCTCCATCCTCCCCTCATTCCTGCTTTAAAAGCCCTCGTTCCACTGCCTGGTCATTAGACTCCTTTCAGTATTGTTCCAGCTCTCTCTGTCCCAGTTTGTATCACAGACTGTAAGAGAGAAGTGCTGCTGAAAATTTAATGACCCTGCCTTAGCCTGGCTCCATTACCCTTTTAGCATTTTATATTTTGTGAACATATAGACTGACATGTGCTGAGCCGTGTTTCATTCAGCGCTTCTCGACCTATGTTTCTGCTCATACAACACAGTGAATGAAATAACAGTCTCACTGGCCTTGTGTTGACATGAGGAAGTTTATTCTAACACCATGACTAGCAAAACTGTGGGCTCAGCTGCAGCTCAGGTCTTTCGCCACATGCAGCCTCTTATCTTTTATCTCTTTACTGTTGCCCTCTGCTGGTCAAAGACAGTGTTGCATGCTCATGTTTCAAGATGGTGTTGCTGGGTTAGTTGAATTAGAGGCGTTCTGTATTGTAGAATAGAAAGAGTAGCTTGTTGATGTAATTGGCTTTTGAAAAAGCTGCATGCGTTGCTGAAGTATTTTGCATTGAGACCTGACAAGATTGTTTGACATTTTCTTACAAGAAGTGTAAAAATCAGATCATATTTGCAGTAAAAAATAATACTGAACTTACAAAAATAATGTTAAAGGGAGTCTTCACCAATTTTCAACTTGCTTTCTATGGGTCTAGTTTGCAGAGCATTCATGATCATTAAATATCTCTCTGCATCTAACTGAAAACTCCTCCCAATGACATCATCTGGAGGAGTTTTTCCACAGTCATTTAGTTGCTCATACTATGGTGGTTGTATGTTTGTTCTAGTTCTCCAGAATTCCTCCTGATGACATCATCTGAACTGAAAGACTGCTCCAGATGATGTCACTGGGAGGAGTTTTTGAGCTAGAAGCAAAGAGATATTTTAATATTTCATTCACATGTACACTGCAAACCAGGACCACAGGTAACAAGGTGAAAATTGGTGAAGTCGTACCTTTACTTCTAGGTGCGTTTATTAGCTTGGATTTTTTTATTTAAAATACGTCTCATCTCAAATTCCATTTAGTAGTTGTTGTGAAAGTTTCACTCAAATGAGATGCTCTTCATCTGTAATCAAGTACAGAATTCAATTTGTCCTGTGCACATTATTTAGAAATATTTAAAGCTTCAGAATAAATCAACCTTGGGATTGTTTTCAGTCACCTGTGGTTTCCAAAATCAGGAGTAAACTTCATACACTGTTGTAAAATCAATCATAAGCACGAGCAAGTTACTAGACCAAATTCAGTGAGGTTTCCTCTGTCGTTCCTCTCCTTATCCCACTGAAGCGTGGCCGTCATGAATAATGCAGTGAGACCTCAGACCTATTTGCTAATCCATTTACTTGTGTACATGTATGTGTGTTACAGTAATCTGCCTGCCAAGCCAGCGGAGGAGGCTCAGAAACACAGGCAGCAATATGAAGAGATGGTGGCACAGGCCAAGAAGAGAGGTGAGGCTGTCTGACAGGGGACATTTTTCCTCCTTGTTTTATTAAAGCTCAGCACAACTGACTTTTTCAGCCTGGTTTCTTCTTCATCTGTTCATTTCCCAGTATTTTTTGTATGTAATACCTCTGTTGTTGCCCGTGTCTGTAGAGTTGAAGGATGCTCAGAAGAGGAAGAAGCAGCTGGAGGATCGATGCAAGCTCGAGGAGAGCATAGGCACAGCCGCCCAGACATGGAACCAGGAGATCCTACCTAACTGGAGTACAGTGTGAGTACAAACACTCGTTCAAAGTATTGCCCCTGAAACACCTTTTTTCTTACACTTCACTTCTTTACAGAAAAAAAATTATCAGTACAACTGGTAAAACAAAACAGTGCAGTACTTAAAGAAAACACAGGAACTTCTTGAATGTCTTTTGAACACATAAAAAGAAGTCTGATCATTTTTATCACATCACCCTAATCCAGCCGTGTCATTCAGTACTGTTTCTAGAACACACTCTAATGTTCAATTCAATTCAATTCATCTTTATTTGTATAGCGCCAAATCATAACAAAGGTCATCTCAAGGCACTTTACATAG
>JAUMHL010000011.1:16148333-16161562 GCA_032362345.1 Sandelia bainsii
AGACTTCAGCGATGTCTGTGAATAAGGCTGTTTCTGTCCATGTGACCGTGTGTAAAAACAGCCTGAGAGATCAAACGGCTGAAGTGTGCGCATCTGAACACAGCTGTACAGCTGTCTGCGTGTCAGCGGGAACCAACTTCAATCAATTTAGCCTCGTTATTACCGATCTGTGTTTTGTCTGCTCACGTGTGTCTGAATTAAACATCCCCAACAAAACGACATGGTTCTAAATCATGACAGACATTCAGACACCAGATTTCTGCTACAACATCATGTAAATGAAAACACTGTATAGTCAGTTTGGGCTAAGACTTGTAATTCAAGATGCCGTGTTGTGACTCTAATGCTGTTAATAATGTTTATGGAGATGTCAAGTGTATAAATGTCTGACGTTGTCCAGTGAGTTGAAGACAGTTCACCTGTAAACTATAGTAGTATTATGTCTTTTTAATGTTATTTAATTTTCGTCAAAAATTCTCAGGTGTTCCTGCGTACCACTAGTTTGAGAACCACTGGCATAGAGTAATTACTCAGCCTCTTCACTTTCTCCCCACATTTAACCCTCCTGCAGGTGTACATCTCGACGAGTGAGGGACCTGTGGTGGCAGGGCATCCCCCCCAGTGTGAGAGGCAAAGTGTGGAGCCTGGCTGTGGGCAACGAGCTCAACATCACCCACGGTAGGTGGAAATGCTTTGAGACATGACTTAAAACTCCAATAATTTCCTTAACTGTATTTAACCTGTGATTGTCATCTGCTGATTTGCACAGTTACCTGCCTGCTCTTTGTTACCAGTTATCAGTTCATTCAACATGACACACACAGACACACACACACACACACAGATGGGTGTAGCAATTTGTCTCAGTGTTTGTAATTGAATAAGAGTCATTGAGATAAATGGGAGAAGAAAGAGTGTGTCCATTAAGAAGGAGCATGGTCCAGTGGTTCTCGAGCGGGAACAAGCAGCATTTTAATTAGTTCTGGGTGGAGATTACACACAAAGTACCACAAACTCATTCTCGGCTTGCTAGGGAAACACCAATTGGCAGTTCCTACACTTTCTGTGTGTGAGTGTGTGTGAGTGTGTGTGAGTGTGTGTGAGTGAGAGCTCCTCAGCACCCTCGGGGCCACTAGCAGATAAGCGCTCGCTTACTGCTGAGCTGCTGCACTCTGCTTTGTGCTACTCAGCCTTTTACATGGCGCACAATCCACTGCACACACACACTCACACAAAGCTCAGTCTTTTCACAGTTGTCCATCTGAAGGAGTTAATGCTGTTGCACCTCACATCTGCAGACATGGACCTGATCTACGTAGTTGAGAAATGTGGTTTTGCTAATGCTCGGTATGCATTGTTGTGTGGATATAAAATTATCTTTATCAGGATTTGAGGTTTTTGGTCACATTGCGCAGCTCTAATCTGTAGTTTCACTATTTGACTCCAAATCGGTTCTTGATTTAAAACTGATTCTTGTTTCAATAAATAGAAAAGCTTTTGAGTGCATATTCTAATGCATTGTGGACCAAACTGTTCACTTGTGTCCTAGTTGTGTTGTTGTTAATGTACAGTGCATGTGATCTGTGTAACTGTCAAATCACTGAAGTGTATCTTCACATTTTGCAGCCATTTTTATCTCAGCTCCGCGTTGTTCTCCATGAGACACTTTTTTTAGTTAATTATTTCAGTTCAGCATCTCGTCACTAGAGGGCAGCCACAGGTCAAAGCACACGCTGAGACGTTTGGTGCCTCTGCCACAAAATAAATGGCTTCTCAAATGGAGGCAGATGTGTTTCCTTTATTTACCATTACTGTTAGTGCTGCAGAAAGCTGAATCCTTTCATCACCTGAAGTGGTTTCTGTCCAGTCATCATGTTCTCAGCTCAGTGTCTTTAGCCTCTGTCGTCCCCTCTTGTCTCATAATGACTGTGCTGTGGTGCTGTAACCTGTCCCTGCAGAGCTGTATAACATCTGCCTGGCCCGTGCAAAAGAGAAGTGGAAGACCACAGCAGCACCTGCCACAGAGACTGAAGCTGAAGGTAGACACCAAATAGAAACTATGTCCTTCATGTTTTCTATTCTACTTTAATTTAGCCACTTAAACACTGTGTACGTGTGCTGCCGCGTGTCTTCCAGATGCTGATTCTTCAGACAGGGAGTCGAGTCTGGAGCTGATCAAGCTGGACATCTCAAGAACCTTCCCCCAACTGTGTATCTTCCAGAAGGTCAGTCACCACTAACAACACTGTGGGCCTGTTGTCTGTCAAATGTGTTTCCTTTGCACAAAGCAGATAACACGACAAATATTAGAGTAAAACAACTAAACATGGCATTTAAACACAAGTTGCAACATTTTCTTATTTTTCTTGGTCAGTTAAAGTTTTTCTACTTTTCCGTGCTAAACGTAGCTGGAAACATCTCTCGGATGTTGCTGCGTCAGTGCAAATCTTAACAGTGGAATGTCTGTGGGATTTTGTGGGTTTGTGAGTGTGTATTTTTGGCGCGGATGTTCCACTGTCTCATTATTCCTTTGTTCGTCATCAGGGCGGGCCCTATCACGATGTGCTGCACAGCATTCTGGGAGCATACACTTGTTACCGGCCAGACGTTGGCTACGTAAGTCAAACACACAAGGAAGACATCCTGTTCTTACACATAGTTGATGCTCATGTTTTCATGCATGTGTGATTCTTGTGGTGTGTTTGTTTGTGTGTCACTGTTACATTAGGGAGAAAGATTTAGACAACACACTGTAGTAATAGTTGAACTTTGACCATGTGCATTTACTGTAACGACGGTTCTCTTGTCTATTATTAGCCCTTTAGTGAGCTAAGTTTGATTGTTTTTTGTGGTTGTGATGAGACATCTTCAAATATTTAAAATATTGGGTTGTCTGTCTGTCCCAGCCTTGTGAACATGGTGTCTCTAGAACGTCCATTCATAATTAGAATATCTGGAGTCTGGACTGACCTGACTGTAAACTGCAATTTGACTGTTTGACAAAAAACAAATGCAAGGCAGTGATTCTAGTTGTTTTCTATTTGTTTTCCCTGTTGTGTTTTTTTTACTCACTGTTTCTAGTTTGTTCTCTACATCTTTTTGGATCTATTTTACGGATGAGTTTTCTTTGTGCTGTGTTTTCCGATGTGGAATGAGGACTAAAAAGACTGGACTTAAAAATGTGTTCACAGCTGCGTTTAGCCGGTAGATAAATGTTCGACATATGCTCACATCAGGCTGGAGTTCTGTTCTGCATACAATACAATATAACCAGTCATGTTTTTACCATCAGTCAGAAATCAAAATGTTCAACTCCCTCTAGAAACCACAACTTATACAGACATGAAATGAGGTCATATATCATCTTATATTTCATGAAAAGAAGCATTATGGTTCATATTGTGCTCAACTCAACCAAATTCATGAACCAATAATTAATAGTTAATTAAATAACTGGTATTAACATGAACAAATTGTGTAAAATTAATGTAGTAATAAATGTGTTGTAAGTGGTGGTTTGTGGTACTTTTTTAATTTTAGCCTCTGAATTTCATCACTGCTTCAGAACACATGAAGCTCTGCACGTCATCGCAGTCGTCCAATCAGAAGCTCCACGCCGCTCAGTTTTCACTGTGTCTCTGTGATGCACTGCCCAGTGGTTTGGTGATTTCCCAGTCAGCAGACCTCAACATCTTTCCCCTTCATCAGCCCTTCTCTTCTTTCCAGGGACATTTACCAATCATGTGTCTCTGCATAGCTCACGCCTCTGTCTGTTCTCACACTCCTCACCCTCTGATATATGTTTTGAACTAGATTTTTTAGAAAAGTCATCTGTGCTCCCGACCAACGTCAGATTCTTTAATTAACCAGCGTTGTTTTAAAATTGCTTGCTAATCTTTGCTGATGTCTTTGACATCGTTCTGTGCTCGAACACTGAACTCGTGTTTGCACTTCAGAGCCACGTTGTGCATGTAGATGCTGCGGTTTGCCTCTCTGCTCCTCACCACAGCCCCATGCTTTCTGTACCTGTCTATAAATGACTGACTTCCTGCACAGACCCCAACCCATGAGCTGCTGCACACATATGCGCGCGCGCGCACACACACACACACACACACACAAACTGTGTATTCACCTTTGTGCACAGGTTTTTTTGGTTTTGTTCTGCATCAGCACTTTATTTCTCTTTCCAGCTTTAACATTCAGAGACTGAAGATGATCTACTCATCACTGCAACATACATTTTTAAATTAAATGATATAAAGCGCTTTAATCAGTACAAGTCTCAACAACAGGCTCTTTTCCTCCATGTTCAGAGACACAAACCCAAGTACTCCAACTCATTTTTATACAAACTGTTGACAGTGTTCTAACAGTATTTAATTGTGTTTGTGCATCCTGTGTGTGTGTGTGTGTGTGTGTGTGTGTGTAGGTGCAGGGAATGTCGTTCATCGCAGCAGTGCTCATCCTGAACCTGGACACACCTGACGCCTTCATAGCTTTTGCCAACCTGCTCAACAAGCCCTGTCAGATGGCCTTCTTCAGAGTCGACCACAGCCTTGTGAGCACAAACACACTTTTCCTGCATCAAAACTAAAATTGCACACACCTACTCTCTTCACATAGTGTCTGTAAACACACATAACACGTTTGACCTTCACAGGTTGATGCCAGATTAAACTAATACTTGTATATTTAAAATTTCATGAGTGTGAATATTCATTTTTTTAACCTCTGAATCGGAACAGTCATCAGCAAAGTGCAGAAACCACAAATGTTATTAGACTGCAAAGATGCAAGATCCCGACCAGAGAATTCAACATCCTGTTAACATCCGAGTCGAATGATGAAACAAAGAATATAAGAAAACTTCTTCAGATACGCCAGTAAAAATGAAAATGATGAAAAAAGGAGATAGAAGTCTAATAATACAACATGATGTCAGTGGAATACAGTCATTTTTAGTCTGTAAATATTTGAGCAGCTTGAAACTATTTTTAAGCCATATGAAATTTATTGGAAAATAAAGTCAGTGTGTTTATTCAGCATGTTAAATACTCTTACTACATTTTTCACAGCTGCTGCGACAATCATTCAGATTATAAGTGCAACTAACAATGACTCCCATTACCAGTGAATCTGTCTTTTGTTTTATTGATTAAATTCTTTAATTTATAATATCTCAAACTGGCCATTGCAAATTCCCAAAGCTGAAGCTGATGTTTTTCACATTAAAGACTTTGACATTGTGGACGACTGAAGAAACAAGCTATTAATTACTGAGATCTGGCAGCAAATTATTGTGGCATTTTTCATCAACACAGTGATGTGGTTTGTTTTGTGTGTTTCACTATGTGACCACCTTCTTGTCTCCCTGCAGATGTTGACCTACTTTGCAGCATTTGAAGTGTTCTTTGAAGAAAATTTACCAAAGCTCTTTGCACATTTTAAGAAAAACAACTTGACCCCGGATATTTATTTAATCGACTGGTGAGTCTCAATCTCTTTTTCTTCTTCTTCTTCTTTTAAACAATATTATTACACTAAAATAAAAATAAAAAATGTGACTGTAGCTTTTTGAACCACAGCTGGAACCAGCTCACGAGAGGTTCACCAGCCATGTACAGAGTGCACTTTGCTTTCCGTCCTACACAAAGCGTGTTACATGTCATCATCTCACAACATGACTCTTCACAGTTTCACTGTCAAGTGTGTTTCTGAGAAAACAGGACAGGCTGTGCAGGCAGGGGTCTGCATTAGTGATCTCTGCATACTTTCCACACTCTGTGGAAATTTCAAGTGCTGTTGAACTCTCACTTATATCACCTGTTACCACTCACACTGTCCCCACATTATTGAGTGAGAGGTTATTTGTCCTTTAATGTCATTAATTGTCAATTAGTATCACATTAACTAGACAATCTGATTAAGCATCATATATACAATAAATATCAGAAGATTCTTCTTGTTTTAAGATAAATTCCCACTTTTCTTTCATGTTTCTGCTTCATCATCACTAGATTCTTTCCTTGAGTAATTATCGGTGGATTCTAAGATCTGTTTTTGAGGCATGTGAAACGAAAATGTGACAGTCTTGTAATGATCCCGTTATCACTAGAGTCTGCTGCTTCTCTTGGGCTTTGCTGAGCAGTTTAATGAATTTCAGTTTATTGTTTCTCTGTCTGAGCTGAACTTTGCTGATTTATTTCACTCTTGCTGTTCATGGCGTCATTTTCATGCCACACAGTCTGTTTTTAGTTTAAAAAGCTCTAAACAGTCATGTTGGACATGCATTCACCTGGTGGATCCAAACATGGCTTCAAATAAATGACCATACTGTGACTGTGAAAATTACAATATTACCATAAATATCATGTATTACATTTGTGCTGACTTCTACACTCAAGGTCACAAAAGAACAGTTATTGCAGATTTTTAAGATTGAGTATGAAGTCAGAGTCAGATTTAGTCTGAAATCGCTGTTTTACATTTATTGTACAAGACTGAATAGTTTGCAGAGTGTAGAGAAGCGCAGAGTGGCTGAGGAAATGCCACAGAAACAAATACAACATACTTGAAAATGATAATATTACATGCAACATCTGCCATGACTTCAGAAATAAGCTTCTTCTAGTAAGCTGAGCTCCCAGTAAGTGGGCATGGTGGTGGTGAGGTGATATTTGTGGTCAAGGAACAAATGTTCAGTCAGCTTTTAAAGGGGACCAAAGGTTGTTTGTTTTTTTTCCAAGAAGGAAACTTAAGAAACTGCTGAACAATTCATCAGATGTCTCCATTGTAACTGGAAGAACTCGAGTCTGATGTGTGTAGAGGTTTGTGGTTATTTTGTAGGAACCTGGTTTCATTTGCACATAATTTAGTTGAGGTAGACAGTGGGGGATTGTGGGTAATGGCTCTCTGGTGCATTTCAAACTGGAGGATGTAACCTCCCTTATCAACATGTGTCCTGCTGCCATTTCATGAACAGTCATAATTTTACAGGCTGCTTTATCACAGTCCTGCTTTAAGGACCGCTGTTGCTTTTTAATGCTTATTTTAAATGTATAAGAGCCAAACAGTTAAAAAGCCAGCATCTGATAGTATGATGGGGGGGCTGAACACAGTTCTTTCTCTCTGTCCTCCCCCTGCTCCGGTCCCTTCAGGATCTTCACTTTGTACAGTAAGTCGCTGCCTTTGGACCTGGCGTGTCGGGTGTGGGACGTGTTCTGCAGAGACAGCGAGGAGTTCCTGTTCCGCACAGCGCTGGGACTGCTGCGTCTCTACCAGGACGTCCTGACCTGCATGGACTTCATCCACATGGCTCAGTTCCTCACCCGCCTGCCCGACCTCATCCCGGCCGAGCAGCTCTTCCAGCACATCGCTGCTATTCACATGACCAGCCGTAACAGGAAGTGGGCACAGGTGGGATGTTACAGCTTTACACATAGTGTTTATTGTTGGATTCCGCTTCTGCTCTGTCTAACTCTGCTCCCTCCATGTGCTCAGGTCCTGCAGGCCTTACAGAAAGATCAGGAGCGCTCTAGCCCGGTGCTGAAGCGCTGAGCTGAGATCACCAGAAAACCATCGCACACTAATGGACCCAACCAGTTCCCCTCCAGCCTTTGGTGATAAAACTGGACTCTTACCAGGTCTGGTGGACCTGAGAGAGCCTCTCTTCACTTTGGGGACACAGCTGGTTCACTTGCTGTGATAACCCTCTTCTCCAGAGCCACATCGCTGCTCTGACTGGAACCAGGACCCTGCAGCAGGTCTGTCAGTGGGGAGGCAGGGGTGTGCAAAGGAATACGAGGCCTTATTTAACTCCCATCGCCCTCCTCTGCTCAGAAGCCCAGAGGTGGACTGGAAACTGGAGGCTGAAGAATGTGTCACACACTCCCACATAGAAAACCTTTACCCAGCAGACCAGGAAACCAGTGAGATACCAGTTATTACTCAGATCCTCCACAGGTTTTTAATTCTGTGCTGTCAGCACTTTTTCTGGCTACAGGTCCACTTGTCGTTTCTCTCTGGTAAATTTATATTGAAGTCAGATCTCAAACCATAATGTTACAATCTCTGTTTCTGCACAGTTTATTTATCCAAACTTTAAACATTCCTTCATGTTCACCTGAAGTAGATTTATTTTTTTTTGGCCAGTGCAGTTTTGTTTCCTGAATCATTCCATGAAGTCTGCTCTTCTAAAAGCTGCAAGTTTTAGGAGTTAAAATCCATGAAGATGCAACAGAAATGCACAGAACCTTCATGTCGTAGTGAAAAAAACCACATGAAGATCAGTTTGGTGTGTGTGAGTGCGCCACATTGTTACATGTAATAAAACGTTTTAATCCTCTGTGAAGAGGTCGTAAGCTTCTTGTAAAATGAGTTTTATGGGGTACGGGGTAATTGATGAGATAATAGACACAATCAACATACTGTGTCACACATCACTTTGTTTCATACATTTCAGCTAGTGTTAGTGTTTTGATTGTCTCAATAACGTCTTGTTGTGAGTGTGATGTGTTTTGTGCATTTATTTAATATTTATCATAAGGAAGAGGGGACTTCAAATGGAGGGTTGTTGCTGAGCCTCTTCCCAACCAAACTAGTTTGTACTTGCTTTTAACAACAGGTTTATAAAGTACAGGCAAGAGGTGACGTGAGCAGCATGTTTCACATACTTACCTGTGGACTTGGAGGTTAAGGTTTGTCCACTAGAGGGCAGATTATGGCTGAGTCGCATCTGACATTGTCGCAACGTTTTAGCCTATATTAAGTTCCAAAAGTAGCCGATTTAGCTGTTAGCAGTTCCTCTTTGCAGTGTATCCATGAATGTACGTACAGCTATCACTGGATTACTTTGATACTGAAGAAAACCTGATGATTCTCTGGCAAGTTCTAGAGTCATAAGGAGCAACGCAAATCAAACATAGTGACATCCTACTGAAGTGTCACACTGAATCAAAAAAAAATCTGTGTATGTTCAGATATGACACAGTTATGACAGGAAAGGAGTGTTTGTGATGCAAATTGCTGCAATCTGATACTAAGGATATTAAACCACTTTAATAGCATCAGTGTGTGTCATAAATGGGCCACATCAGCAATAACAACGTCCAGTTCGGGTATTTTTAATAACACCGACATGGAGCCGTCCCTTTCCCCTACCACCTCTGCGCTGAAGCAGCACAGGATACATCAGGTTAGAGGAGAAAAGTTTAGTCCATCAGTTAGCTGATTGGCAAAAACAACAAGATTACAAAACGGCTCATGTTCCAGTTTGTCGTCAGCTATTTAACCTTTGTTCAGTATTTGTGTCGACTGTTGCCTGTAGTTCCTGCAGCACGTTTGCCCTTCAACAGCATCTGCCAGACTGTGTTCAGCCTTGCATATCAACGATTACACCCAGTTTGTCATCACTTTTTATCTGCCTTTAACACATTTAACCCAGACAAACAGCAGTGAATCAAAACTCATAAAAACTTCAAAAATAGCAGTTTCTGTTTTTCACCCTGGATTTCCTGTCATGCGCAACACACGTGTATGTCAGTGGTCACCTGGCTCTTATCTGTGTCACGTTTGGGCTTTTGTGGCTGCTTGAGGTTGTTTTTTTGGCGACAGCTCCCTCACACTGCATTCACACGGTGGTTAATGTGTCATTCCATCACGACCAAGCACAGGGCGGTGCCGGCACTTACGTCACTGACGAGTGGAAGTTACATTCCAATAATTAGTTTTGACGAGCTGACGACCCTCTAGCTGAGTGCTAAGTTAGCACACAGCATTTCTTCTTAATCAGAGGAGGAAAAAAGTGATCTATCATCCTATCTATGTGTTGATCCCAAACAGGAGTGCAATAGTTAATTTCTTACAAAGCAGATTTTGCACAGATCTGTTATTCAAATGAAGTAAAAGTTGACAAGTGTATGAATCAGTGTAGCTGTGTGTGTCCCACTTATTGGCTTATGAAGCTGCTTCATCTCGCGTGTTGTGCTACTGATGTAGTGGAGTTGACGTCTCTGTGCTGATGGACCACAGCTCAACACATCTGAGACACGGTTGAAAAACAGGAAGCGTTTCTGGCTGCAGACAGTCTGTCTGAGCTGTGTTTGCCTCAGCAGCAGACTTTCTGATCACTCTTCTCGATGCACTCCTCCCTCTCTCCCCCTCCCCCAGTGTGGTGACACACCGCAGGACTGCAATAAAGCTTTTTGCACATTCATCTAAGACTTTTGAGATGTGCCTCGTATCGTCGGTTTATGTCATCAGTCACAGGTTTAAAGGGTCGCTTATCTGTCTTGTTGTTTTTGTATGTAAGCTAAGTGTGGTTAAGTCCAAATCTGTTAGTTCTTACACTATTAATAACTAATAGTAGTTGTTAGATTAAACTAACCCTCCCAGCTCTACCAACACTACCTGCTCCCTGCCCCTTTTCTCACAAAGCAAACTATGATCCATAGTGATCAAAAACCAAAAAACAATCGAATCATATTTGTAACATACTGTTGATGATCTGTTGGAGGTTTTTAATTTTATGTGTTTGTCTTTTGTTTTTGTTTTTTGCATTGTCTTTTTTTTCTCCTTCAAGAGACCTGTTCACTGTAGAGGACTGATAGATATATGTGGAGTCAGCAGAGGGGGTCACCATGCAACTGTATCTCACTTGAAATGTATATAAATGATAGTTTTTATTACAATAAAGAAACTGTACATATTCACTCAGGAGCTGTTCTGCGATTTGTTCACATTTAATGGGAGTCTGGAGGAACTAAAACTATTTATTATGGAGGGAAAATTTGCAATGATGTCACTCAGGTTATAAGTTCTTGGTCAAGTTGCATTATGGGGACTCTTAGAATCCACTGATTTAAAAAAAAAGTAACTACTCCCTAAATAATATTTCTTTACACATATTTACATAAAGCTTTTTGGCATATAATATCCACACAGGTGAATTTGACAGTCATCAGGGAAGCTAATAAGACAACTGTGGTCGTACGTTGATTTGACAGTGTCCACTAGTGACGAATTCTCTAGATCATGGTGGTAAAGAGACAGAAGCAACAGCAGCTTTCCACCATTTCCTGACATCACTTATTCTGCCAGTGCTTGTGGACCAGGCACAAATCTAGTTGTGTCTATACCTTTAAACGTTAACGTAAAAATCAAGATGTCATCAACCTCTGATGCATCATCCATATGTTGGAATAATTCCTTCATTCCAGGGCTTCAAAGTTCAAAGGGCCTCAGAGTTGCTTTTCTGCTCTTTGCAGACGATGTGGTTCTGTTGGTTTCATCGCACTGTGACCTTCTCCACTGCACTCGGGGAGGTCTGGGACAAGGCAAGGGTCAGCACCTCTAAGTGTGAGGCCATGGTTCCAACTCAGAGTTATGGTTGAGAGCTTAAAGTAGTGACCCAAAGCATGAGATTGCAAATACTAGTGGCCAAGACAGGTTTCCTCTCTAGGGTGCTGGGGTTAGCCATAGTGATGGGTACAGAGATGTCTGGAAATGTCAGAAGGAGCCAGCAGTGGTGATTCAGGCATCCCAACTAGCACTTTCCTTTTCAGAGGTTTTCTGGGAGCGTCCAAACAGTAGGAGGCTCTGGAGTAGGAGTAGGTCCCAGGACACACTGGAGAAGCTATATCTACACTATACTGCCAAAAGTATTCACTCACCCCACCAAATCAATGAATTCAGTGCACAAAGCAAGGTCCATAAGGATGTCATGGATGACCGGGCTTAGAGTGGAGGAACTTGACTGGCCTGCACAGAGCCCTGACCTCAACGTGATTGAACACCTTTGGGATGAATTAGAGTGGAGACTGCGAGCCAGGCCTTCCCATAAAATACTGGGGCGCTTGCCTTTACACACACATGAACTTAAATGACACCCCACCCCAAGGGTGGGCCAGCTCCATATTAAAGCCTATGTATTATAAGCTTTAATATGGAGCTGGCCCACCCTTTGCAGCTATAACAGCTTCAACTCTTCTGGGAAAGCTGTCCACAAGCTTTAGAAGTGTGTCTACTGGAATATTCTTCCAGGAGAGCGTTTGTGAGATCAGGCACTGATGTTGGACGAGAAGGCCTGGCTCACGGTCTCCGCTCCAACTCATTCCAATGGTGTTCTAATGGGTTGAGGTCAGGGTTCTGTGCAGGCCAGTCAAGTTCCTCCACAACAAACTTGCTCATCCATGTTCTCATGAACCTTTCTTCATACACTGAATTAATTGATTTGTTGGAATGAGCCAATACTTTTGGCAATATAGTGTATATATCTCATCGTATATATCCCTGTGAATGCCTCTGGTTCCCTCAGGAGGAGCTGGAACATGTTGCTGCTGATTGGGACATCTGAACTACCCTGAACCTGTGGAAGTCCTGTCATTCAACCATATCCTGCAGCTTACGCAAGGTCAGGTTGTGGTGGGCTTAGGCTCGGATGCCACCTTCCCGCATATCTACCTGCTACCAACCTCACTACTCATCTGATCCGTTAATGGCGAAAACTGAATGCAATCAATCAATCAATCAATCAATCGATTCAATAAAATATAATTGTTAACTCTTTTCAGTATTTATTTTGTTTTTATATAGACGTAACAATTTTTCTGAGCTGACTTATGATAAGGATTGGTTTTGCTCTATATCACCTTCATGCGTTGAGCTGCATCTCTGGGCTAACCACAGCGGCATTTCCTCTGCAATTTACCACTCGCTTTAAAAACCTGAGTGGAAAGTTTCTCTCACACTTTAAAACCACAACCACCCTCTCTCCTCTACACCACACTTTTTTTTACACTTTTGATCTTGATAAATGTAACACCTCACCACCTTTTGTTTAGAAGCCCTGCAGATAAAGAGCAGTAGTTGGTGATAATCTTCATCATCATCTCCAGAAGAACATCAGGTCACCATGAAGACCAGTCACATCCTTCTACTCTGCATCCTGGGAGCTGCACTGGTTTCCTCAGTGCTCTGCCAACGTAAGACATTCTTAGATTTTATTTTATTTGATCTTATTTTTAGATTTTAAACAATGGATAACACATTAGGGCGGCACGGTGGTGTAGTGTTTAGCACTGTCACCTCACAGCTAGAAGGACCCGGGTTCGATCCCCGGGTCAGCCGGGTACCTTTCTGTGTGGAGTTTGAATGTTCTCCCCGTGTCTGCGTGGGTTCTCTCCGGGTACTCTGGCTTCCTCCCACCATCCAAAGACATGCATGTTAGG
>JAUMHL010000011.1:16164071-16187872 GCA_032362345.1 Sandelia bainsii
CTGCTCCTTCGACTTGGAATAGGCTACAGCAGGACCTAAAGCTGTCTTCCTTGATCCCATTAGGGAGATTTAAAGGTCTTCTTAATGAACTGGAGAAAGCATCTATGAACTGTTCTTGTTTTTAATATTTATTGTTTTATTGTATGTCTGTTTGTAACTAAATGTTATGTTTGTCTCAAACAGGTCTCTCTTGCGAATGAGACTACGTGTCTCAATGGGGTCACCTGTATAAAAAAAGGTTAAATAAAATTAAAAAATGCCATTATTTATGAACCTAACTGTATCTACTGTCAGCTCCTCTAACCTCAGCAACGTGCACATTAGCCTGGAAAACCGGAAACAAGATGGCACCGTTGTTTGCGGCCTGCCGTTGGTCTCTCCATTGCCTGTTCCTTTTTATTTTGTTTCTGTTGTGTCTACTATCTGTGACTCGGACTGCATCTGCTCTACTTGTTTATGATCGATCAGCCCTTCTCACCATTCGCTCAACGGTGGAAAAGTGGCATAATACACATGGGAATCACTCAAAGGCTTTCCCCCCACCACCAGAGATCCAGTGGAAACTTATTCTAGCTTTGAGCTGCAGCTGTTTGTGATAGAGCTTCCCACTCCACTGTTGTGTGCAGTGATTTACCGTCCTCCTAAATTTAACATGATCTTCTTCCAGGAGTTTTCTGATTTCTTATGGTCTAACCGTTTCTATTGTAGAAATATGTGAATGCCAGATTTCTGATCACTTGCCCATTTTATTTAGTGTAACAGTTCCTTCAGTGGTGAATGAACCTTCTGTCACTGCTGGTCACAGGAGGGTAATTACCCCATTAACAGCAGGGGAGTTTTCTGACCGTTTTAAATCCACTGGATTGCATTCTCTGCAGGATTCCTCTTCTTCCACAAATCCGGAGGAACTGTTAACCCTGCTAACCTGTACTTGTGCAGACATTTTGGATTCAGTTGCTCCACTTCGTCCCAAACCCTCCAGGTTGCAACGTGAGCCTTGGCTAAATGACTCAACTTGAGCACTCAGACAAAGATGTCAACAGGCTGAACGTAAATGGAAAAAGGATAAACTCCTAGTCTCTCTTTATTATCTATGGGATTGCCTGTCAGACTATCAGAAGGCAGTAAAATCTGCCAAATAAAAATTTCTGTCTAATAGTGTTGTCAATAATCGCCATAAACCTCAGGTTCTGTTCAGGACAATCAACTCTGTTATCTGTCCAGATACTGTTTCCTACCTTGAGGCATCTGCTGCAACATGTGAGGATTTTCTTCACTATTTTACCAACAAGATTTACAACATCAGGTTGTGTTCCGCTTCCATTCCTCCTGATCCTGCTGCTATTTCTGCTATTTCTTTTTGCTCAGCTGTCTTTGACCAGTTTGAACCAGTGTCATTGTCTGTATAATCGGAAGTGGTTCAGCACGTGAAAACATCAACTTGTTCTCTCGATTTTATTCCCACAAGACTGTTTAAGGATGTTTTTGAGACAGTTGGCCCTAATATTCTGGCCCTCATTATCTCCTGCCTGAGTGCAGGGTCAGTTCCAGCAGCCTTCAAACATGCAGTTGTCCAACCTCTTCTTAAGAAGCCCAACTTAGACCCCTCATTACTTTTTAACTTTCGACCTCTGTCTAAGGTGTCATTTCTGTCAAAAGTGGTGGAAAAGATTGTTTTCATTCATTGTTGAGTGACAATGACATTGAAGAAAAATTTCAATCTGGTTTTAAAACTAAACACAGTACAGAGTCTGCATTACAAAAAAATTACATTTGTTTGCTCGGGACACCAGGGATTCTGCTCTGTTGGTACTTTTAGACCTCACTGCTGCTTTTGACACAGAGGATGGTGGAGGAAACCATGCCTCCTGTCTCATTTAGAGGACAAAGTGGGAATCCGAGGTACTGCTCTTAATTAGTTTAGGTCATACCTTACTAACAGAAGTTTCTCTGTTAACATTGGTGCCTGTTCCTCCTCTCCAGTCCCCCAATCCTGCGGTGTCCCCCAAGGGTCTGTTCTCAGTCCACTTTTGTTTTCACTATACATATTTCCTTTGGGTTCTATCATAAATAAATATGGCTTCTCTTTCCATTGCTATGTAGATGACATTCAGATATATTTACCCTTGACAGCACTGAGAGGCATGTCACTGCAGTCTTTGTTTGACTGTCTGAGAGAATTAAGTAGTTGGCTGACGCTAAACTTCTTACACCTTAATGAAAACAAAACAGAGTGTTCTGTTTGGTGACTCCACTATTACAACTGCCTTAGATCAGAGCCTTGGCCCCTTGGCCCCCCATTTGAAGACAACTGCAAAGAACCTAGGAGTCTTGTTTGATAGTGACCTCAAATTTGACAAACAGATTAACTCAGTTGTGAAGTCCAGCTTTCTCCAAGTGAGGCTGCTAAGCAAAGGCAAGTCCTTCCTCTCTTTTAATGACTTTGAGATAGATATTCATGCTTTTATTAGCTCCAGACTTGACAATTGCAACACTCTGTATTCTGATGTAAACCAGTCATCTCGCCTTCATGCAGTTCAAAATGCTGCTGCTCGTCTATTGACTAACACTAGGAAATTTGAGCATATAACCCTGGTTCTGGCCTCTCTCCATTGGCTTCCAGTTCACTAGCAGATTGATTTTAAATGACTGATTTTTGTTTTTAAAGCGTTAAATGGACTGGCACCTTCTTACCTAATTGATCAGCTGAATGTTAGCACTCCCCGGCTTTTAAATCACTGCTCAAAACTTATTTATATTCCTTGGCTTTTAATGCCTAGTGTGATACTTCCTTTTAATCTTATTTCAATTATCACCTATATTTTATTGCTCTCTGTGTACTATTCTATTTTATCCATTTATTTTATTGTTTTTCTATGATTAACTATTTATCTCTATGTGAAGTACTTTGGTCAACAAGATGTTGTTTTTAAAGTGCTGTATAAATAAATTTGATTTGATTTGATCTGATTTGATTTGATTACTCTGTGACTGAGCTAACTGTCCAATGAGCCACAGGAACTGATAATATAACATGAAGAGACCGGTTGTTCTACTACTAATGCTGTCAAAAATTACACCCCCCAGAAAACAACAGTACGAGGTGCCTACCACTACATAAACATTAAAGTGACAGAGCAGACAGTCACACTCACAGGTGGAATCACTGAACTAATCACCAGCAGACAGAGAGACAGACAGGAAGTGAAAATGTTAGACAACAGGATGTCAAAACAGCACACATCACATAACTGCAGCAACCCTGGTTTGAATCTTTGCTAATCTTTGCTGTCTGATTTCTTACTAATCCTATCAAATAAATTCTAATCCTATCAAATAAAGGCAAACCCCAAAAAAGTATATTGACCATACCGTGTGTGTGTCAGCAACACTAACAACATGTGTCCAACTTCCTGTCTGCACCAGAAGTGGTCATCACATTTACTACGACATAAACAAACACCAGTTTTTATAGTTAATACATTTTTTTGATTTTTAACCTAAATTTCACAACAAGAAGAATACACGTATGTCAGTGGTAATCTGGGTCTTAACTGTGTAACCAGCTCTGTGGCTGCTGGAGGCTGTTGGTGTGTCAGCTCCCTCACAATGCATGCACAGAGTGGTTGTGTAATTGTGGTGGCGCATAGAGACAAAATGATGAAAATAGTCTTCAAATATAAAACAGTCATCCTTGTTCTACTGAGCAAACTTGACGACTTTTCTTATCAAGAGAAATCATGGAGAAATGGACCCTGAATGCATCACTAATACTTATTTTATAGGTTATTATTTTATATGAACTGGTTTTTGGTTTTGCTGTTTATTAACTTCATGCTTATATGGGCAAACCACAGCTGCATTTCCTCTGCAATTTATCAATCTAGTGGAAAGTTTCTGTCACAGGCAACTCCTGGTAAAACCACAAGCACCCTCCCTCTTCCACATGACTGATACTTTTCACCTTGATGATTAAAAAACTCACCACCTTTAGTTTAGAAGCCCATTACTACAGATAAAGAGCAGTTGTTGGTGATAATCTCCATCATCATCTCCAGAAGAACATCAGGTCACCATGAAGACCGGTCACATCTTTGTGATCTGCATCCTGGGAGCTGCACTGGTTTCCTCAGTGGTCTGCCATGGTAAGATAACCTTACATTTTATTATTTATTCTGTGTTTGACGTGTTACTTGGTACTATGTTACGCTCTGTTCTGTTCTTCAGGAACTTCAGGAAATACTCCTAAAGAGTGCTGCTTCAAATTCTACCCACACAAAATGAGTCAAAGCATCATCAGCTTCTATTACAATACTGATGTTCGGTGTTCCAGGACTGGAGTCATGTAAGTTCTCAAACTGAGGTCATTTAATTCTCAATATGCTAAATACAATGACCTAAACAGGCACAATAGTGACTCCTAATATATTAATTTTAGTCTAAAATAATGGATCCAGAAGGAAAATACAGTGCATATTTTGCGCATCCTGCTCACTACATTCTTCAATTCTTCATTTCATCATTTAATAGTATAGTATAATGAAGTATAATGTATAAAATAGTTTTCTTTATCATTCATCTCTGATAATCAGTCCTAGTTTTGATTTTAATATACTTCTGATATTATTTGTGATTTACATCTTACACATAAACTTTAGCTACATCATCTCCCCTACGTGTTCTGCTTTTTTTTTTTTTTACATTTATCCCATTCAGAAATTAAGCTGTTTTTTCTTGTGTTATTTTTGTATATATCATATGTAAATCATAAAAGGTCATAATGTTTTATCCTTTTTTTCCAGTTTGGTGACAAAAAGGTCTCAACATATCTGTGTGGATCCAGCTGTCAACTGGGTTAAGGATATTATGAAAACTTTGTATGAAAAAGTCTTTTAAGGCAGCTTCATGGCTGTTTGTTGCTTCATTAAATCAAATTCTGTCAAATGTTTTACATTTATTACAATGTTTTATATGTGAAAGCCACAAGTAATCACTCATTTGGCTCATTTCTAGTTGCGTCATTTAGAGCCTGAACTGGTTCATTTACCAACTTGTGTTTTGTCTATACAATGTATTTTAGATACTTTTTATTACTAATAATAAAAAAGTATAAATATAATAAAATACAACTTCTGCTGTGAAAACATTGGCTCATTAAAGAAATGTTCCAATAAAAAAGCTAAAGTTTGACTTTATGTTATTGTTTGTAGTTTTATTTTTACATTACATTTAATTGTCAGGGAACCATTAAAGGGTGATTTCACCAATTTTCAACTTGTATCCTGTAGTCCTAGATTAGGGAGCACTTATACTGTACATAAACATATATGAATGGTATTAAACTTAAATCTGCCCCTCCTAAAATTAAAATATATCTCTACTGCATTTTGCAAACTGTATAAAGACCCCAGATCCAGTTTTTGGTATCATTAAGTCTTGAATGATGCAGAGGAAGCTCTGTTATAGTGTCTTTTGGGTAAAAACACATTTTCACTTCATGACAAAAAGTCAAGGTCTAAATATATTTCTTAAATATAAATGTAATCTAGTCTAATATAAATATACTATAAATCCCTTAAATTGAAGACTCATCTCAGACTTACATGCATCATTTTTTTGTACTTTCTGAAGGCCGTTTGGATATATTTATAGAAACAATTTCTAATCTTTAATCCTCTGAGAGCTGCTATGCCTGTCGTACTGTGTCTGTTAAGTACATAGATACAATATAAATATTGTATGCTACACTGCAGCCATGTAATCAGTCTAAATTGATACTTAATGACTGAATAACAAAGGATCGACAGGTTAAGGAAAGATTATATAATAGTTTTTGTAACATTTTGGTATGCAGACGAATTGGTAAAAACCAGAGGAATATCGAATTCCTAATGAAAGTAGAAATATATACTATATCAATTTCTCTGGAGTAATCATAATTCTAAATTTCCTAAATTATTCTGACTTTCTCCAATGTGCTTTGTTAAAAATGTATGAAAAAAAAGGGGAAGATTAAACTTGTGGTGCTATAGCATGTTAGCAAGATGAGAAACATCACATGACCAGAGGCTTCTTACTGTTGCTTTTGTGGTGGCGTCTTTGTTTATCCCACAAAAACAATGTGTCAGCAAGAGATTTTACTACAAAGTTCAGTCAGCAGACAGAAACATGTGGTGTGACTCTCCTTCTTTTTACAACCTGATCCTTCCTATTTATTGTAACATATGTGTTAGTCTTTTTTTTTCACTGTTTGTACAGACAAGAATGATGAGTTGTGGATTCAGCTTCCATCTAATCTTACCTGGAGACCATGTGTACAGCTGTCATGTGAACACTAACGTAAATTTCAGCCTGAATTGACACAGAGCAAGCAAAAACATCAGGTTTGGAACCTAAATGCTAAACATAGCACAGTAGGGACACATGGAAGCAGAGAATCATAGTAAGATGACAAGCATTATTGAACCCATACTTACGATGACAGCTTTTAGGTTTGATAAGCCCGAGAGCTTGTACATAAAGTATACAGATTGCTGTTATATCCTCAGGTAAGAGAAGCTCATGGGCAAAACTGTTTAAAGTCAAGTTCAACTGCTCTGGAAAGTTTTGCATCCAGCTGGAAAATCTGATCAAAAGCAGAAAGCAACAGTTTGATGATGTCAGTGAGTCACAAGCTCTCTGTTCCAATACTTTTACCCATTTGGAACATAAATAACCTGGTTATTTCTTCAGGATTCTTACACAGCGATGTGATCAATTAAACCACCAGCCTCCAGCACAGTGTCTCAGTTCAGGTTTTTAGAGTTTTACAACATTATGGTTTACTGCAACTCCTATTTATTCTGTATATCACAGCTTTGTCTTACTTTCCAAATGCACATAAATGTCGCAGTCATCTATGTGCATACAAAAGACAACCAACAAGTGGCATTAAAGCTTTTATATACAATGGTTTACATCTTGAAAGTCCTTAATAAATTCTGTTCACGTCTTAACATCAAGAAAAGTATTTTTTGATAAACAACTTATGTGTCTCTGAGGGGTTTGTCCAGGGCGAAAACAATTACAAGAGATCAAAACTTGGTGCTTCACAGTAGATTCACAGCTCTCTGTGTCTTGTCCAAGGACACCTCCTTCCGGCCACATAAACAAGAAATTGTTTTTACATTGACTTTTATAGTTTTGCTTGTTTAATGTTGATAAATAAATGAATAAATTGGTTTTAAATATGTATCAGTAAAGGCCAAGCAGCAGAGTGGCACCTCAATAAAATATACACACACCATGTTTACCTAACGACTTAGTTTTCATATTTAATTATTGATAATATTATTTGATTTCTAATAGTATCGTTCAACATTATTAGAAAACAATATTTATTTATATTATTCTTACTTTCATATTTGTTTATTCAGTGTAGTCAACAGGTCACACCACAGCAGACAAACCGAGCTGTTAGTGACATTAATAGCTCCTGAACCTGTGTCACAGTGACACGATGCACAAAATCAAGACCCTGAAACTGAAGCAGCTAAATGAAATTTCTTTCATTTTATTATTTATGCGTGCACTTGTACATGTGTCCCACTGTGACATATCAAAATGTGAAAAAAAGAGTCTATGGTCCAACTGAAATTGCTGCTACAGTATATGTGCTCTGAAAATCCCATTATGTGCATAAAGCAGTAATGTCAGCATTATGTAGTAGGCAGACGGTTACACTGACTGACACCTAGACAGACACCTGCTAAACAACATGAAAGCCACAGACTTGGAATATCAGAACAGTCACAAGATTGAAATAAGATGAAATATGACAGTTATGTTTGTTTCATCTAGAAGCTTCATTGACAAGTAAGTCATGTCCTTTAAGTGCACTAATCAATGCATCCTTCAGTTCCCCTCCAGCCTTTGAGCACATCACCATGCTGACTGGAACCAGGACCCTACAGCAGTAAGGAAGCGAAGATGTGCAAAGACATACAAGGCCTTATTTAAATCTCATCACCCTCCTCTGCTCAGAGGCCCAGCAGTGGACTGGAAACTGTAGCTGGAGGCTGAAGAATGTGTCACACACTCCCACATACAAAACCTAGCAGGCTGATTCAGGTCTCCACTAGGAAATCACTAAGGTACCAGTTACCACTCAAATCTTCCACAGGTGCACTTGTCTTTTCTCTCTAGTAAATATATATATTGAAATTTGGCCTGAATTTCCTGTGATGCACAACACATGTCAGTGGTCACTTGGGTTTCAGCTGTGTCACACTGGCTCTGTGGCTGCTTGAGGTTGTTAGTGTGTCAGCTTCTTCACACTGCTCTCACACTGCGGTTGTGTGATGGAGTTGACTGGATTGTGCTCTCTAATATTGTTGATATCTCTGTTTGGCCTCTATGTCTCCACTGAGGTGAAACTGTGTGGAGAATAGTCAAAGTATGAGACACGCAGCAGACTTTGTTAAGTTGGGTGATAGGCAGTGGTAGCAGCTAAAGGATGGATACCCATAGCTAAACTTAACCCGCTGGTTCCAGAGGGTTCAGTTCAGGTTCAAAATGAAATTTAGAAATCATGTTCGGTCAAACCTAATTGGCATAATTGCACTTGCATTAGCCTAAATATTTCACTAATAAATTAAAAAAATCATTGCATGAATACATTCTTCTTCTTTGGTGTAATTTAAAATGCTATTAAAACTAAAATGATGTTGCTTCTGTAAGAAAAACTGGATCCAATGTAAGCAAGAGAGAGAAAGGGTAAGAATGTGGAGGTTAAATTAGGAATCTTGAATGTTGGCACTATGAAGGGTAGAGAGCTGGCTGATATGATGGAGCAGAGAAATGTAGACATATTGTGTGTACAAGAGACCAAGTGAACGGTGGATTCAAACTGTTCTACCATGGTGTGGATAGGAAAAGAAATAGTGCCTAATCCTGAAGGAAGAGTTAGAGCAAATTGGAAGTGAACAGAGGAGCTGATAAGATGGTTAGTGTGAAACTGGAAATTAAAGGGGTAAAATCAATGTTATCAGCACATATGTCCCACAAGCAGGGTGTAAAATGGAAGAGAAAGAACATCTGGAGTGATCCAAGAAAGTTGATTCTGTTCATCTGGATATAGTGTTTTTCAGTGGGAGATATGTTTCATAACTCACCCAAGTGACTTACTCAGTCATTTCTGGAGTGAGTCAGATGAAGACTGTAGACAGTACCCCTTCAGGTACAGTCTCAAGGAGAGAAGTGTGGAAGGACAGATGGTAGTGGATTTTGAAAAAAGAATAGAAATGGCAACTTGAAAGAGATTAGAGACTGTAGGGTGGTGGCAGGGGACAGCGTATGATGGACTGGTTCAAGGTAGATGTGGGTTTGTATCAAAAGAGCCACGACTTAGGTGGTTTGGGCATGTGCAGAGGAGGGATGTGGAGTACATTGGGAGACGAATGCTGAGGATGGAGCTTCCAGACAGGATGTGAAGAGGCCTAAGAGGAGGTTCATGAACGTGGTGAAGGAGGACATGGGAGCGGTTGACGTGACGAAGATACATAGACCAGAGAGAGACTGAGATGGATGATCCGCTGTGGAGACCCCTAAAGGGAGCAGCCAAAAGACGATTACATTACTTTGTTGAAATACTGTTGAGCTGCTACATTTGGAGGTTCTACAATACAATAAATAAGTGTAAATTTTGCACGGTTCATACAATATTTCTGATCAAATCCTTATATCAAAGCTGACAGTCGACACTTTAAGCACATATTGATTATTTCCTTTCAAATCAATTGTGGTGGTGTTCAGAACCAAAGTGATAATAATAGTAATTGAAACTCTATTGATCCCCTTGGGAAAATTGTTGTTTGGACAGCTGCCAGACAGTACATATTGGCACTAGTACTGGTTTTCAGTCCAAGGCCACCTTGACATGTAGCCTGCTGAGACTGAGAATCAAACCGCTCACCCTCGGGTTTGTAGATGACTGGTCTACCCACTGAGCTATCAAACCGCCCCAAATTGTGTCACTGTTTAAATACTTACATATACATACATACTGTATATAAAAAAGTATAAAATTTGAGATTCAATGTTCATCCATGTTCTACTGAACAAACTCAATCAGTCATTTGATCAGTTCCCAGCATAAAAAAGTGAGACACAAAGAATGAACCCTGAATGCAAAGAATCCCATCATCAATATCTCTTTATTCTATTAGGCGTTTCCTTTTATTTTATAACTGGTTTTTGGTTTTGCTCTATATCACCTTCATGCTTTGAGCTGCATCTCTGGGCTAACCACAGCTACATTTCCTCTGCAATTTACCACTCGCTTTAAAAACCGAGTGGAAAGTTTCTTTCACAGAGAACTTTTAAACCACAACCACCCTCTCTCTTTTACACCACTTTATATTTGATCTTGATAAATGTAACACCTCACCACTTTTTGTTTAGAAGCCCTTTATTGCAGATAAAGAGCAGTTGTTGGTGATAATCTCCATCATCATCTCCAGAAGAACACAGAAGAACATCAGGTCACCATGAAGACCAGTCACATCCTTGTGCTCTGCATCCTGGGAGCTGCACTGGTTTCCTCAGTGCTCTGCCAACGTAAGATAAGCTTATATTTTATCATTTAAAACCCATTCTGTGTCAGAGGTAATACTTCTCGAGACAGCTTTATAATACGTTATTTTACATTCTGTTCTTAAGCTCAGCCTGATGACTGTTGCTTTAGCTTCTACCTGAGAAAAGTGCATCCAAACAAAATCCGCTCATATTACATGACTGATAATCGATGCGCCAAGTCCGGAGCCATGTAAGTGCTGAGCTTACTTCATTCTTAGTGATTGCTTTTTAAAATACCATCATGTTGATAAAGTACAATTCATGGACATAGAAAGAAAATACTGTTCACATTTTACACATCTTTAGATATTTATTTATATTATATTGAATAAATATTTCAGATTTTGGTTTACATGTCCTTTTGCTGTAGAACATAAATTATGTCCTACAGAACTAGACCTTTCTTTATCTGCTCACTCTTGTCTGCCTTTACCTCATTTAGGAATAAAGCTTTGTTATCCTTTTCGAAAAAGACGTTAACATTTTCACCTCCTTTGTTTCAGTTTGGTGACAAGAAAGTTTTCTCATATCTGTGTGGATCCGAATGCCCCGTGGGTTAAGAAAACCATGAAAGTTGTGGATGACAGATCCTTTTGAAGCAGCTTCTTGTTCTGTCTGTTGCTTTATCAAATCACATAGTGTGAATTGTTTGGCTTTTTTGTTACAATGTACTAATGGTTTTATTGTTTATGTGCAAATCTGCCATAAGATTTTCTGCTTTGAAACTGAATCATATTGAGCTGGAACTGGTTCACTGACCAATGTATCCTTCTGATGCTTTATATTACCCACAATATAATTAAACATCCTACAAATAAAGTTAATGCTGTGAAAACCTGGTATCGTCTCTTCTTACTTCCTCCTAAGCTCAAAAAGGATCAGTCAATTCTTCGGGTTGTGTAAGTCTTGATCAGTCTTTAGAACCTATACAACTTGCCAACTATACAAATAATCTCAGATACTATCTCAGAGGTGGTAAGTAACTAAAAGTACATTTACTCAAGTATGTACTTAAGTATTATTTTGAGCTACTTGACTTTAGTGGAGTATTTCCATTTAATGGTACTTTTACTATACTGACTAATAAATTATGAGAATGTGGTTGATTGTGTGTTTTTGTGACATAATTATCTAAAGTTCTTAATGACGATTGCATGACTGTTTAAAATACATAGTTGCATATGTAGTACTTTAACTCAAATCTTTAACTTTTTTTGGCTCATTATTTCTCATTAGTTTCTTATTAATTGTGTATTTTAGTATAAACAGTAATCAGTCCTTCTGTGTGGAATAAGTACATCTTTGCACATGCAAAGTGCATAGCGTTCATAAATTCCGGATAAGGTTTCACACATATTTTGAAGGTCTTGCATATTTCAGCAGGACAATGCTAAACTACATACTGCATCTATGACAACAGCATGACTTCACAGTAGGACGTGGGTGCTGAACTTTCCTTGAAATGCAAAAAAACACCAAGAAGAGCCAGGACTGCTGAGCAGGTAGAATCCATATATCAGACAATAATGGAACATTTGTTTCCCAGAACTCCAGTAACTGGTGTCTTCAGTTCCCAGACATTTACAGACTGTTGTTAAAAGAAGAGGGGATGGTATACTGTGGTAAACGTGGCCCTGTCCCAACCTTTTTTGAGATGCCATCAATTTCAAAATTACCTTATTTTGTTCTTAAAATGATCAGTTTTCTCAGCTTAAACATTTGATGTGGTTTCGATGGTTTTTCTATTGTAAACCATTGCATTATTTTTTGACGTAGATTTTAGACAGCGTTCCATTGTTTTTGGAATTGGGGCTGTAACCTTATTGGAGGTTTATTGTTGTCCTTGCAAAATGTTCTAATATGAGTGGTCATCAGAGGTTGTTTTCCCTGCTTTTTGGGTTTTTCATTCAAGAAATGTGTTGCAATGTAACATAATTCAGTCATCCCCCTTACACATGCAATATCTACTGAGTTCTATGAACTCTCATGACGTTGTGATTGTGCAAATAGATTAATGGGTTTTCCTCAGTGATCCACAGGACTGTGAGTGCAACAAGACAACTATACAACAGAAAGTTGACAGTTCATAGTTTACTTTGAGGTTTCCACATATAGAGTTCAGACGTCCTGCAGCAGGATATGCACTCCCGGACATTAACATTGTTGTTTTGCCCCTCTCTAGTCTGTGTATTTTGTCTAAAATATCGTTTTTATAACTTTATAACCAACTGTTTTCAGCTAGTCAGAATTGTCAGAAGCCTCATGTCATACTGTACATCCTATTTATCACAAAATATGTTTGGCAAACCCTTAAACAAGAAAAGTTTTTACAAAATTATCATCATCAACACAACATGATACCCTTATGTTCTGTTCATCTATTATCGAACTTGTAACTATAAATTCTGTCACTTACATGGAATCACCTGAATTGATATGTCTTCATGATTTTGACTCTCTCTCTCTTTTTATGTTTTCAACCTGTGAAAAGTGAATCATTCTACAGTTTGCTACACATCTAAAAGTAAGTAAGCAGGTGTAAGATTGTGAACATTTTAATTATTAATATTTCATAACACGCAAGTATGCAATATGATGTTACTTCCTGTACAATATGTCGTCTTACTTATTAGCTTATTCATCTTTTTTTCTTATTAGAAGGAGGCAGATGGATCATCAATTGGCTCAAAATATGCATTATTACTCTTTAAAGCTCTATAACGGAGCGTTATGGAATCAACACTATGCATCAAAACTTATTAGACAACTTTTCACCAGTCGGATGGGCAGCAATTCTGGACATACAACCAAAGCAACCAAGGAGCTTTTCAGAGTGAAGAGTTGGAGCTCTAAGTGAAAGCACTCTTTTGTATGAGTAGCCACCCCACCTGGTTATTGCAACACAACATTAAGCCAAATCTTTCTGAACTGCTGAACTTCCTTCCTGCTGTGCAATGATCAGATTATGAGCCTCAGTTCTGCACTTGTCTATGTAGACACAGTCAGTCTGATTGAAAGCCAGCTGGTGGTATGATCTGGTCCATGATGGGCCTCTTCATCATCAGTAAACTGATTTTGATTACTTTTCTGCTCCATCTGACTCAACAGAGTGAGTTCAATGATTTTATGGACTATAGACACAGGCTATACAATAGCCTCACATGATGCATAAGAACCAATGACTCAATGTGCTGTTGTTGTTGATTCTGATCACTGCGAATAGGTATACTATTCTATTAAATAGGTAGTGGATGTCAGACATGTGATTATATTTTTGGTGGGCAACGGTTATCATTGTGTCGTTTTGGTGCAACAAGCTTTAAAAGTGGTTTTGGGTTAATGCACAGAGCGAATGTTTAAGTTGATGAATGGAAGAAGGATTTGAAGTCAAACTGATTAGCAGAGGTGGCAAAAGTACAAATTTAATACTCAAGTAAAAATGCAAGTACTTGCCTCAAAATTACTCCACTACAAGCGCCACAGCTGTCAAATAAATGGAAAAGTAGTAATAAAAAGTAATGGAGTAAAAAGTGCAATATCTCCATATAAACTGTTGTAAAGTAAAAATAAAAATAACATAAAATGTAAATCTGCCTCAAAATTATTCATAAGTCCAATATTTGAGTAAATGTACTTCCTTTCTTGTCCTTTGCAGACCCAGAGTGGAAAACTCACATAACACCTGAATCTGATAGTTCTGTGCATTATGGTGAGTTCTGCCTGTGTATTTCTGACGGCCCACAGCCCACAAAGTCCTCTCACCCAACCAAACAGCCAACCCCACTTCACAAGTGGCAACACAAAATGTTTGGCCTGCAAACCCATCCAGACAGTCAGTCAAAGCAACCACCCACACAGCCAACCCAGACGTTCAGTGACTCAACCCAACTGCCTGAACAAACAACCCACCCAGACCTGACTGTCACACAGGAAGGTCATGAAACTGTGGCTCCCATGATGGTCCCTTATGTTGCACATGGACCAGGTGTGATATTTTTCTGAAACCGTGCAAATCTGTTGTGTTGACAAGTACCATATTGTAGATTTAATGTTTTTGTAAAAATGAATGGATTTTTGTTAGAGGTTAAAATTAGAGATTGTTGTTTAGACTGATCTTGATTACTATGATGGAAACAATGATAATAATGTTTAGTTTTATAGATGTTACAATTATTATAAATAACACCCCTTGTAAGTCCAACAACACACTGTTTTTTAAGTATATGTGGAATATAATTATTTCATAATGTCTGTTGCTAAAATGTTTTTTTGATTCTATCAAGATGCCAACTCGTGTCGCTGCAAAATGGAAAATATAAAACATCCAGCTGAATTGTCCTTATTTAGAGACATATTGATTTTGCGCCCCACTGCAACATGTAACTCAACTCAAGTCGTGTAAGTTCCCTGTATGTGTGTGTGTGTGCATCTTTACACTTATATACTTATTAACCAACCCTGTTTCCTAAAAATGATGTTTGTATAAAGTAGGGGTGTAGCAGTTCTGAACCCGAGACAAAACCCATGACACAAATGTCCATTGCCTTGTGTTGTGGTACATCGTAACCCACCCTGACCCCCACTTGCATCCCACCTGCCTTTCTGTTAATAAATGTAGCTCTTCATTCATTGAAAAATATGTTGCGTTGGAAGATAATCCATTCACTAGTTACGTTCCTTAAAGCATTTCTGTTTGCAATAAAGGAATTTTTAGGAGACAGGTTTGTTTTAAGATGACTGTGACTTGTAGGTAAACTTGAAATGCAGAACAACAGTGTATTACCAACTGAATAAACCCTAAAACTTGTTTTCCAGGGTGACACTGATGGACGGCAGCTACAAGTGTGTGACTCCACAAAGCGTCTTGGAATTTTTCAACTATCACTTTTTGCGGTAGGCTGAGTCAGTACTTTGTGAAATGGAACTTAAAAGATCACTCCTGTAACAGTTCAGTATAGATCTATCAATCTATTAACCTGCCATTTGAACCTTTCTCTTAAAGTGGCCTAATCTTAGACATTTGCATTTTGTTTTATTTTGACATATTCTTAAGTTTAGCCGATGATAAAATAGTCTCTGTAGCTGATGATGATAATTACAGAATAATATAATAGAACCTAATATAGGACAATTCTAATAATAATTAGACCCTGAACCTAACATGCTCATCAAAAATAAGAAATGTGAGCGTGTTCTATAACAATGTAGTGATGGCTGTGGATCTGATGTCAGCTATTTCCTCACTAATGAGTGGATGTATTAATAATCTGTTTCTGGAAGTTTACTTGTTCATTAGAATATATCACTCATCCAACCTCCAGTCTGTCTAAACCCACAACTGAGGCAACTCTTCATGAAGAGACTTTGGCCACAACTCCTGCTCAACTGGACACCACAAAGTTACCTGTAACAACTCAAATAGGTAACAATTTTATGTGACATATTGACAATTACTGTGCAGCAGTTTTTATATTGAATGTTTCTCTTGTGTCTTCACAGCAGTTCAAAGTAGCAAAACCTGCAACTTGACCACAAAAATAGATAATGTTGACCTAAAGGATGTACAATTTTTGGATGTGAAGAAGCAGCCATTTCCCTGTCTCATCCATATTTAGTAAGGTTCCTACTACTATTTTTCACAAACATTCCACATACAGTAAGAAGTATTATATGATGAATGTGTTTAGATTGAGTAGCACTTAAGAGGGTGTGAAACCTTTAGAATTTTCTCTATTTCTGCATTAATATGACCAGAAATCTCATAAAACTACTTAAAGGGAACGCACTTTTTTGAATCTTGATTTAAACAAATGAGATAATAAAATGACATTATTAAATTATCATAGTTACATACTTATTGTGCGAAATGATCTTAAATATTTGCGTGTTGCAGAAGTATGTGACCATGTGCCTTCAATAATAAGGGTGACTTCTTTTGCAGCAAGAATTTCAACTAACCCTAGATCAGCTTTAAGGATATTAGTCCATTCCCCCTTACAGACAAGTTTAAACTGCCTGCACCAGGCCTGTCCATAACATTACCATTAAGGTCAGAAATTTGACTCACTTTTCTTCTGCTTTAAGCATACTTTGGTAGAACGACTTGTGTGCTTGCTGCATGATTCAGTTTCCGTTGAGCTTCACATCAGAGATGGATATCTTGACACTTTCCTGTATAATTTGCTTGCTTGAATTTTCAGCTCCATCAATGATGACAAGTGTTCCTGGTACAGAGGCAGCAAAGCAGGCCTAAGTCATGATCCTGCCTCCACCATGATCCACAGATGGGGAAAGATTCTTATACAGGAATACAATGGTTGGTGCCCCGCTTATCCACATGACCTTGAACAAACTGAAGATGGACAGAAATGTTATTTTTGGAGAATAGTAGCTTACTCCTTGCAGCTCTGCAACAAATATCATAGTAGTTCGATGTTCTCCTGATGGTGGACTCATGAACATTGAAATAGGCCACTGCAATTAGTTTTCTAGACGTTACCCTGGGTTTCCTTGACACCTTGCTCTTTGTTAACCACTCCTGAGGCTAACAATGGTCTGCCCTTTATCTAATTTAGGAATTGTGAGAAAATCTGGTCATGTTATAGATCATATTAATGCAGAAATAGAGACAATTCTGAACTTTTTTTAATACAGTCTAACCAATCTTATCAAGAGCATTTGTAGACAAAGTAATCAAATCACTAAAACTGAATTCCAGTTTCCCTAATTTTTCTGCATCACTGTGGTATCATGACATAAAGACAAGCGAATATTGATATTTATTTCTCTCTGGCGGTCAGCTTAAATGATGGCAAAGTTTTCTGTTTGGAGCAGCAACAACAGGAGTTTGAAACAATCCTGGAGAAACTGGAACAAAGATTTCGCCAGACACCTGAAAACAGTTTGTACCTGTCCTTTTTTATATGTGTTTGAATGTTATTTCCAATTAGAGACCATTTACAATAACATAAAGGCAAGATAAAAAATATATCACACTTAAAAACCTGGAACTATATTTCTAGTAGATTTCTGATCAAAAATTAAAATAAAAGTGACTAATTGTAGCAGCTTTAAACTAAGGTAGCTTACATTGACACTGTGCTTTTTCTCTTTTTAAGTCACTGATGGATGTCGCTGCCAAAACACGAAAGGTCCAGCGAAAACCTCTCCACTCACAAGCACAAGGATTTGGGCCCCCAGTGAAAGATGTAGCTCAGCTGAATTCATGTAAGTGTTGTAGGTGTGTCACTGAAAGACTGAGGGCCTGATTTACTAAAGGTTTGTACGTACAAAAACATGTGCAAACTTCGTATCACTCACATAGTACATTTAAGCACATCATATTTTTCTAAGTAACTGTGTAACAAACTAACCTGACTCTAACTCTTGTTAGTGAGACCCTGAGTAATGGAAATGAGGTGTGTGTGGCTGCATCCAACCTCACAGAATACATCAAATTTCCTCTGTAAGTTATCACTGTCCTAGAACAAAGTTCAGAGCCTTTATTTTCACATATTTTCATATATATAGTCGTGTTAAGAGTTAGTATTTCAACAAATTCTAAATGAGTAGAATAGTATGATAGAGTTTGGTTGGTACGTTTTGTGGTTATGGTTTATCCTGAGTATTACATCATTTTTATTATTATTATTACAAAGACATTCATTATTTTAAACTGTATTTTTTAAAGAATTTTTTATGTATTGTGAGGCAGAAAGAACTAAATATTTGTGAAGCATATCATATTTTATTTCCTTGTTTCACTCAATTACCCCCAGGCGCCGGCTTCAGGATTCTGACAGAATGCGTTCCTCTCCTGGTTTAGTGAAAGATGGTGAGTCTCAGATGAACTGTGCAGTAGACTGGGACCAGAGTCAATTCATAGCACAATGGAGTGATGGTACATGTCACTGACAGATTCATAAAATTGTGTTGTTGTGTCAAGTTACTGTCTAAAGGTTTTTTTTTGTATGGCAGAGCCTTCGTGCGTTCCCTGTATCACTGAAAACTGGAACAACGGTGACCTAAAGGATGTACAATACCTGAGTATGTTTGTGCAGTCACCTCACTGTCCTGTCCTCATTCGGTAAGACTCCTGCCACTGCCATCACTTTCCACTGATAACACCTGAAATATGCACACAATATTTACAGTGTGTCTGTTGGTTCACAGAGTCCCTATGGAAAATCAGAAAGATCACTTATACTGTTTGGACCCATCCCAGCCGTGTTTCAGGACCTTGCTGGACAAGCTGGAAATTAAAGCCTAGTGAAGGAGAGGATACTGATAGCATTTTCAGGATGGGTTGGAGAATGACTTAATGTTGGAAGTAGGGGTGATACCAGTGTGCATTTTAACAGAATCCTCTTGATACATATATGTTTCAAGGTTATCTTCTCCTTTCTTTTATTATAGAATTAGAAAATTGTATGTATGACTTTATTTCTGCATTTTATCATTTATCTTTTTTTTAATCATTTATTTCTGTATTTTTGTTTGTTTTTAAATATGTTTTATTTCTGTCTTGATATAAAATCTTTCCTGATGCATTTTTAGTAGTTTTATCATTGCTTACCACAGCTACACTTTCTTTATTGACATTTAGCACCGACGTCCTGCTTCAATGCTGCACATTTTACGCTGTAAAAAATACAGTGTGCTCCAAAAAAATACAGTTCAGCATATGCAAATGGGAAGATCATTCCAATGGTCACCAGGATACACAGGCTCAACAGAAGCGATCGATTTTCAGTCACTTCAGTGTAATGGAAGCCACATGACTTCTTGCTGCTGACTTTACACTTAATACATGCCGATATTTATTTGAGTTGAAGTCATTTTTTAACAGAGAGGATCTGAGAGGTTGGGTTTCATGTTCATTCGTCACTGGCTATTATTATGGTCATCCCAGAGAAACAGACTAAAATATTACTTTTACAGGACTGAATCGGATCAGGAAGCTTAAGTCTCTTTATGTGTTCAACCTGGAAAAAGTGAATCATTTTAGAGTTTGTGATACATCGTCTATAAGTAAGTAAGCAGGATTGTGAAAATGGGAATTATTCATATTTCATAACACGCAAGATGGTGTTACTTCCTGACATCTTATTCTTATCTTATTGGCTTATTAGAAGGTGGCAGATAGATCATCTATTGACTCATACTCTAAAATGCTCTATATAGGACCATTCTGCATGCACAGAAATATCTAAATCCATTGCATTAGATTTCATTATTCCACTGGACAGCTATCTTGGACATAGGTCCAAAGCAACCAAAGAACTTTTCAGGATCAAGAGGCAGAACATCCTCAGCTGGTCGTGTCATTTAACTGATCCCATGCTTAGCAGGTATATATTCTGAGTTTGTTTCAGTTTTAGTGGAAAATGTGCTACAGTTTATTGCATTGTGTCCACTGCATCAGAACTGCCCCAGTTAACATATAAGACATGCCTAGCACACGTCAGCTCACATGACAGATCTGTATATTAAAGTACTCTTATGGATAAGTGATTGCAACATAAGATAAAGCTAAAACTTCCTTCCTGATGTGTGCTGTGCAATGATCAGATTATCCTGTAAAGTTCAGTTCTGCACATTGTCTGTATAAACTCAGTCAGTCTGACTGAAAGCCAGTTGGTGGTATGATCTGGTCCATGATGGGCCTCTTCATCATCAGTAAACTGATTTTTATAACTTTTCTGCTCCATCTGACTCAACAGAGTGAGTTGATATTGATTTTATGGACTATAGACACAGGCTATAGAGTAGTATTATGTATGAGTCTTTTAATTAATTTCTTTACATTATTATCTTTACAAAGCAATGACTCAATATGCTGTTGTTGCTGATTCTGATCACTATGAATATTAAATAGGTAGTGGATGTCAGACGTGATTATGTTTTTGGTGGCCAATGGTGGCACAATTATCGTGGCACAATTATGTAGTTTTGGTGCAACAAACTTTAAGTGTGGTTTGAGGTTAATGCAGGGAGACAGATGTTTAACTGGATCAGTGGAGGAATGATGTGATTTCAAACAAGGTTTTGATGAAAGTAGCAGAGGTGGTAGTACACAAACTCAATACTCCAGTAAAAGTGCAAGTACAAGTTGAAGTACTAAGTTCTCTCTCAAAATTAAATCCTAATCAAAGAATTAGTAACTAGTTACTAAAGCTATCAAATAAATGTAGTGCCGTAAGAATGACAGTATTTCCTTATAAAGTGTGGTTGAATAAAAATAAAAATAACTTAAATGCAAATATTCCAGTAGAGTACCTCAAAATTGTACGGAACCATAATATTTGAGCAAATGTACTTACTTTGTAAAATAACTTTTACTTAATTTATTCACTTCCACTGGAAATTGGAACTCACACTCTTCAAAATGATCTTGTCCTCTCCAGACCCAGAGTGGAAAACTCACACAACACCTGAATCTGATAATTCTGTGCATTATGGTGAGTTCTGCCTGCGCATTTCTGACGACTCTTAGCAAACCAGCTCCAAACCAGATAACCAGCAGCCCAGAAAATTAGCTCACCCAACCAAACAGCTAACCCCACCTCACAAGCTGGAACCCAACATATTCAACCAACCAGTCCAACTAAACACCCAACAGCCAACAACACAGCCAACCCCAATGTACACTGAATCAACCCCACTTTCTGAACAAACAGCCCACCCAGACTTGCAGATTGTGACACAGGATCACACAAACAGTAAAAATGTGGTTCCAGTGATGGCTCCTCTTACTTCAAATAGACTAGGTGAGACCATTTCTTTTGAAACAGTGAAAACCTGTTTATATGCAAAGTTGATTTTGAGTTCTATGAGAGTAACAATGAAAATAATGTTTAGTTTTATGCATGTTATTATAAATAACAGCTCTTGAAATTTCTACTGGTAGTAACCTGTACTTAAAGTTGTTTAAAGTATATATACAATATCATTTATTCATAATGTAAGTTGTTAAATCTTTTTTTTTCCCCATCAAGACATCAACTTGTGTCACTGCAAAATGGAAAATGCAAAACTTCCAGCAGAAACGTCCTTATTTATAAAGATATCGATTTTGCCCCGCACTGCAACATGTAATTTAGCTTATGTGTAAGTGCTATATGTAAATAATAAATAATAAAACAATTTCAAGTAGAATAACAAAATACTTGAAAAGTTATACTTTGACTTATGACTTTATGACTTTGACTTATTGAGTATACTTATGACGCAGTATGAAAAATGAAAAAGCAAAAATATGCTGCATTGGAACAAAATCCATACATTTCCTAAGAATGTATCCTGTTTGTAGTTTAGTCGCACAGAAATGTAATTTATAGGAGACTGTGTTGTGTTAAGATGACTGTGACTTGTAAATAAACTTGAAATGTAGATGAACAGTGTATTACCAACTGAATAAACCCTAAAACTTGTTTTCCAGGGTGACACTGAAGAACGGGAGTGACATTTGTGTGACTCAACAAAGTGTCTTAGAATATTTCTATCATGATATTGTGCGGTAAGCTAGATAGAACTTATAGAAGATGTCTCCTGTAACATCTTAGTATAGATCTGTGTGTCAGTCTACTAAACTTCCATCTGAACATCTTCTCTTAAAGTGGCATATGCTAGAAATTTGTATTTGGCTTTATTTTGGCATGTTATTAACTTTAGTAGATGATGTCTTTAAAATATCCTCTGTGGCCACTAGTGATAATTATGGAATTATGCTAAATACTAACTAGAATTACAACATTGCAGTTGTATGCCTCTGCCAATTACTGAAGTTTTAGTTTACATACACATCTGTCCAGGCTCAAACCCTAAACGATCTAAAAGCCAAATTTCAGTAGTTCACTCGCGGCATTCCTGTGATATCAAGTTTAACAGAATGGTATTGATGGGTGGAATAGATGGGATGACTTTGACCTATTACCATCAAAAGCTAATCAGTTCAGTGGACAGTTGTGCTAAATTTGAAATCATTCTTTCAAGTCAGTGAGATCACATTCACAAAAATGGTGCAGATGGTGAAGTCACTGGAACAGGAAACCGTGCATTTTGTCTATCAGTGGCACACATGCCCTTTAATAAATTAGAGTTACAGTTCCCTACAGACGTATTGGAACAGGAAAGTTCAAGTTTCAACTTTGTTGTTCCAGAACTTTTTTGTCTGTGACAAGAAATACATTACAATAGTAATATAAAATGAGTCTAAAAGGTTATCCTGTCAACATTGAGATTAAAACAACCCATTATGCAGCATTGACTTAAGAAGATTGTTACCTTGATACTCAATACTCAATTAACACAATATTTATTGTTGGGACATTTAATTGTCTCATCCACAAAAATAATAGAACCTCATTTTGTATAATTAATTTCTAGAAAAAACATAATTTCATCTTAAGGCCACTAATTGACTTCAACAATAGCTTTATACTCAAAGTAACATTAAAAATAAGCATGATTATAGGTCTGACATCAGACATTTCTTCACTGATAAGTAAGTGTATTACTTATCTTTTCCCGTAAACTGATGTGTTAACATGAATGTATCATTCATCCAACCTCCAGCGATGTGTCTCAATCCACAACCACGGCCAGTCTTGATGAAGAGGCTTTGCTCACATCTCCTGCTCCACTGGATCCGACCACAGAGTTACCTATAACCACTGAAACAGGTAAATTAGAAATTTTATCTCAGTCCCCATGTCAATGTCATAGATAATGTTGCTTTTTGCCATGAAATAGCAGCAATTTTGTGTAACATACACAAATACTTTGCAGCAGTGTTTATAGGTTGTTTTTGTGTTTTCACAGTGGATGAGTATGAATTCTGCAACATTGTGACAAATTTAGATAATGTTGACCTGAAGGTGTCAGGGGCGTATACAAATGGAGGACCTAAACGCAGACCAGGGCAAGAGAGGGTTCAAACAAAGGAAAGAATGATGTATACATACAGGGAAATAAAACTGAACAGAAAATCACTCCTGGAGGAGGCAAAACTACTACACTAAAATAAACACTAAAGACATGGAGATGAAGAGTGGACAAAGGAATTAAACACTAAAATGGAGGAGAAGCATGTGGGGAAGAAGTGTTGAGCAGGAACAGAACATGAACTGACAAAAGAGAGGAAGAGATAGGGGATAGAACAGAAACCAAACCCAAACCAACTTACA
>JAUMHL010000011.1:16187972-16214602 GCA_032362345.1 Sandelia bainsii
ATAGTGCATTTTAGGTTCATCCTGAAATTTCACCCGAAAGCCGAATATCCCTAACTTTTTGTGAGTAGTGTATATTAAAGAGTGGGACAAGGGGGGAAAGGGAGTGCATTGAAAGACTGGATCCGACCTCAAAGACATACTGGTGATGTATTAAGTGTGAAATTTGAACTCACCGTGCAATTTTGTCATGTGGAAACATCAAGTAGTATCTGTCTGCTGCAGCTACGTGTTTTGTTTGTACTGTACAGTAACAGGTAAATCTACTCTACATCTGTCCTGGACAGATGCACTGAGAAAATATTTCCAGAGGCCTCTAGAAGTTATCAGAGACTTTGGATAATATTTTAGTGCCACGTTATAGTTTTATGTTGTCTTGTTTGCACGGTTCTATACGACCCACTGTTAACAAGACCCAGTGTTGCCAAATACAAGTACAAACTATTCACTGACCATAGCACCATTTGGAGTTAAACCCACGCTGCAACTTTTTTCTTCATATTGTAGGAGCAGTCAGGACTTTCTAAATATTAAATTACATTAAATTAGAGTTAGGCTTAGGGGTTGGGGTTAGGGTTAGGGCTAGGGGTGTGCGCGATGGGGCACCAAAATGGGTTTTGTCTGGTAGAGCAACTTGTGTGTTTAGGGTTGTTCTAATGATGTGTGAGCTGCTTTCTGCTTGGCTTCAGTACACATATATCTTGACATTTTCCTGTAGTATTTGCTAGTAAGAATTTATAGCTCCATCAATGATGGCAAGGTGCCCTGGTCCAGAAGCAGCAAAGCAGGCCCAATCATGATCACACCTTTCTCTCTTCTCTTGGTATGGTCTTTGTTGGTCAACCACTCGTGGGGAGATGGCAATGCTATTACCCTCAAAGAATCCAATGTTGCTTGGAATCACAATTAATTGTTGGAGTGCAAATTATTTAAAAATCCTCTAAACTATTCCAGCCTGGTGAGCATCAACTATTCTTCTGCCAAGGTCTTCAGAAATCTCATTTATTCAAGCGATGATACACTTCTTTAAACCTGTGTTTGTCAGTGTCAGACTTTGGTAGTGAAGAGCCAGGTTTAGGTCATATTAATGCCAAATATCATGACATAATAAAATCAAATATTGATATTTATTTCTCTCTGGGGGTCAGCCTGAATGATGGCAAAGTTTTCTGTTTGGAGGAGCAACAGGAGTTTGAGCCAATCATGAAGAAACTGGAACAAAGATTTCACCAGACGTCTGAAAACAGTTTGTAAACTTGTCCTTTTTTTTTTTTATAATTGTTTGGATGATATTTCCACAATACCATTTAACAATAAAGGCAAAATCAGAAAAATCTCACATTTGCAAAGCTGGACCTTTGACCAAAAAACCAAAAGAAAGTTGTTGAATATCGAAATACAGTAGATGAATTATTATTCAATTATTATTTCAATTGACTTATTGAAAATATAGCAACTCTGAACGTAATATAACTTACACTGACACTGTGAAAGAGATGTTGTTTTTTTCCTTCAAGTCACTGATGGATGTCACTGCCAAGAGAAAGAGAAGAATCTTTCAGTGAAAACTGATTCATTCACAAGCACAAAGATTTGGGCTCCCAGTGAAAGATGTAGCTCAACTGAATTCATGTAAGTTATGTATGTGTCACTGAAAGACTGAGTGTATTGAGTCATCAATGAGTGATCATTCTATGTATGATTATGATTATAATAATAATATTATATATAACAATAACAACATATTATATATGTGCATATGTAATATATTGTATATTACCAAGTGCTGTTGCTAAGGATAGTTATGTAGTTATACTTATATTAGTGATGTATGGCATGGACCACCCCAGCTGGGCCATTGAACAGCCGATGTGCATGATTACTTAGAAAAAGTTGAGATTTGGTCATACCTGATCATGTCTGTTTCTTTGATATTTAATATTGACAGCCTAAAGCCTTTTCAAAGAAAAGCTAAAAATATTATTATTATTTCAAGCGAAGATAGAATTAATATGTGTCTGAACTCTATGCTCACGCTAAAGGAGCTAGTAAAAATTGGGTACTACGAGGAAAAGCTAGGCATGGTCCTGAGTATGAGCACTATATATTTACTAAACCCAGATTGAAACATGTTTTATACTTAGTTACAGAGCCACTAAACACTATTTTACCACAATTAAAAAGAAATTTTTTTTTTACCTAATTTTTTTTTTTTTTTTTACCTAAAAAATCATTTTTTTTTGTCAAATGAATCAGATTTTGTTTATTTGAATTTAAAAGTTTTGTTGAGCCAAATCCTCTGGCCCCTACCAAATTGTGATGAGATATGCCTAATTTTGTGGACTATTAATTATGTGGTGGGGACGATCATAACAATGGACGCTAACAGCACATTTTGGTTCATTTTAAACTGTCCATTAGTGACTTCTTCTTCTCTAGACCACGTTGTTTAATGACCAACATCAGCAAACTTGTTTTAAGAAACGTTGTTGCAAACTGAACTGGGTCTAACCCTTGTTTTTCAGTGAGACACTGATGGATGGCAACGAGGTGTGTGTGGCTGCATCCAACCTCACAGAATACTTTGGATTTCCTCGGTAAGTTAACAGTGTCTCTCAGGACAAACTTAAGATTATCTTTTAGTTTTATGTCTTTTTTGACATAAAATTGTCACCTAAACCATCAAAAGAACTACCTTTATTTATTTCAATCAGAAGACAAAAAAAGTTTAGTGCTATCATCAGCAAATATTAGTGCTGTGTTCCAATAGCACATTATGTTTGCTAATGCAGGTTTATTAATTGTATTATTATTTTATTAAAGATATTAAAGAAGATTTTAAGTTAAGTTATAGGAGCAACTTGTTCCTCCTCATTTAAATATGGCCACCTTCACAATATTTGCACCTCTTGTCAACCACGCTATAAATTTCTGCCCTCCTCACAATACAATTCTCATACCAAGCAAAAATTACATTTAGAAATGAATCACCACTGTGCTTTTCCAGAAACATTGCTCTATTACACCAGATAATCCACCAAATGTATTATCAACAGTTTTCATATAAATCAATATCATTTCATAGAGATGGTAGTTATGGATTATTCTGAAATATATATGCTATGTCCTTGCTGATATAGTGAATGTTTTATAAATGTAACATCAGTAATCATTTCTCATCCTTGTTGGATAGGACAGATTACATTGTGATTGAAAGTTATTTACCTCCTCCTGTGGTCATCCAAAAGATTATCGAAGGGGCCTTTCCTGTATGTAAGTACTAAGTAATTAGCAGATTGACAGATTTCTTTTCTTCTTTTTTTTCATAAGTCAAAGCATCTATAAACCACACCTCCAATCTTTTTTCATTGTTTGGACTCCAGGTTTGCTAAAACCTCACTGCAGTTGGTGTTTAGTGACATCAGAAGCCTAGTGTTTCACTTACATTACCAGTCAAAAGTTTGGAAACACGTAGGAATTACTATGTTCTTCATGAAAAGATACATGTTTTTAGAAAACAGTACTAATGTGGATGATGTATTTTGATACTGATTAATGGTTTATGTCATTCTGAAAACAAAAATGTGACAAATTTACTTGGCATAGTTTCTCAAATGTTTGTTATAAATATTATGTTTTTTTCCAGGATTGTAAAACATCTCTTGTAATTTGCCTGTTGTTCAGACCCAAATTTTTTTTAAAAACTTATTTGACTTAGACTTGACTTTATTAATCCCACACCAGATAAAAATTCACCACACAGAAGCAGAGGGGGTAGAACATAAAGTGACCAATGATCAGATATACAACAGAAAAAGATAGGAGAATACAAAAAATGGAGAGAATAAAAGGTGGATTTAAAAAAGAAAAAGCTAATATGTCAAAAAACTACTAAAGAAAACGATCAATCACTGCAACAATGCAGCAGAGTAATCTGTACATTGTGTTGTATGTATTAAATCAGCAACACATATGTATTATGTTGACTTGAGCTGCACAAAACAAACCAACCCTATTAAGCAACTATAGGTCGTGTCCCATCTTTCTTTTTAGGTCAGTAGTTGTATATGCATAGTTATTCAAATTTAAACTGCTGTGCTCAAAGTAGATAATGACCTAATATTAAACACAAATGCAAAGACATTATCATTACACTAGAACATTAGTGTTACTGGATCTCAGAGATGCTTTTGATACATACTTATCATAACATTTTAATATATATAACTACGTGATAGCATCAGATCATTGGCTCTGCTCTGAGCTGGCTATCCTCGTACATCAAAGACAGGAGTTTCTGTGCATGTATTGAAACATTTTAAATTTAGAAGAGTTTCAAATCATATCGATAAGGTAGAAAAGAACAACTTAAGTGAAGATCATTCACCATTTATGTGGCAGACATTGTCGGTGGTGACAAAATCAGCTTCATCTTCCCTGTTCTTTTTTTCCCCAAAGGTATCTTTCAGTGAGCTGTGTCATTATTGTTAGAAACATGCCTCCTCCCACAGACTTTGCACTCATTTTACTGTCTGAACGCCATCTCCTGGCAACTGCTAACCAGCTAGAACACCTCTCTCCTACATTTTGGTGGAGATAAGAGTTATTTCCTAAGTTAAGAATTTTGACAAATTTCTTTTAATCCTAGGAGTGGTTCTCTACTCTGAGACGCTTAGTAAATACGGGCCTAGATCTGCTTACCAGCTACGACCCTATGAGACCTCTCAGGTTCTTGAATAATGATTTTCTGGTTGTACCTAGAATAAGATCAGAATAAGACAAAGTCCTTTGCCTGGTAAACTGAGATCTATACAAACTACCTATGTTTAAGGCTGAGCTTAAACCCTTTCTGTTTCCTCAGGCCTTTGAATAGGGACAGTATTTTTGTTTGTGCTTTGAGAATGTGTAGCAGCTGTGTCTTAATGGCAATACTGGTTTGATGTTCATAGCTCAGAACCATATACAGTATGCTTTAGCTATGCATGTGTGTATACATGCAGGCTATGCATGTTTAATGTACAGTGTGTATACGTGCTTGTATGTGTATATACAGAATTGTGCAAAAGTCTAAGACCACAGAGATGTTGTTTAGGCAGTGCTATTATGACCATATATATGTATATATATTTCTTAGTGTCTTTTTTAGAATTCAACAAGAAAATATAGAAAATTTGTATTTAAAAACACAAAAAATATATTTAAAAAAACAGCTTCTTTAGGCTAAAGTGACAAAAATTGAGTGTGATCTCTGTATAATAACCTGGAGAGTTCAAAGGACAGAAATAGGACCTGTCAAAATTTGATGAGAAGTTTCTCAGAGTTTCTTCTTTGAGACACTGGAAGAAGTCCAGCAAGGACCTGACTCCGCATCTGGCAGCTTCATCTGGATGTCAAGTTGATTCTTCCATAGCCCGAATAAAAAACCTGATCAGGAATTATCTTTGTGGAAGGATAGCAGCCAATAAACCACTTTTTGTGTTTCTAGTTGTTGTAATGTAAAAACTGAGAAATAAATATATATATGGACATCATAGCATTGCTGAAAAACTAAACCAATAGTGGCCTAAGACTTTTGTACAGTATTGTACAGTATGTGTGTGAGTTATGTACACACATGTGCATATTTTTTACTATGAGTGCACACATGGATTTATATTATTGCATTGTTTATTTTGAGAATTTATTTTCATATTTTTTTAGCACTTTTATGCCACTTTTATATACAGCACACATTGAGTTTCTATGTAATAAATACATGTGCTTTGGCTATGATGTGAAAATATGATCTTACCTGAGGCTTTGTGAAAAAAGGACATGAGTTTATAACACTTTACAACCAAATAACCTGAATATAAACAGTTATGGTTAGGGTGAAGACTGGTTGGACAGCACCAATATAGTAACACTAGTTAAACAGAGCAAAGCAAGAGTGGCACATGGCTATTATACTGCTGAAGAAGACATTTAGTAGAGAGTGAAATAACTGCAATTAAGATAATCTGTATAGTAGACTGGCACCACTCCTTAATAATTCAAACAAAAAGCACTTTGTGTTAAGTTACTGTCTAAATGTTTATCTTTTATAGTAGGGTCTGTGTGTGAACCCTGCCCTTATGCTAGATGGAACAGTGAAGACCTAAAGGATGTGCAGTACCTCTGGATGGATGTGGGACCATATGGCTGTCCTGTCATCATTCAGTAAGACTTCTGCCACTGCCATACCAACTTTTTAAACTTTTTTTCACCAAATATTTTCAAAACTTAAAAATACAAATTGTTAAATTAATGTCAGTTCTGATCATGTTTTTCTCATTAGTTTTTACAGTTACACAAAATATGCATAACATGTATGACATTTATATTATACTGTATGTCTATAGTGTTTACAGAGTTGATGGGAACATTTATGTCCACTGTGTGAACCCGTCCCAGCTAAGTTTCAGGGCTCTGCTGGAGAAGCTGGACACTGAAGCCTACTGAAGAAGAAGATATTGATATCATTTTGACTTTCTCTTTTTCATTATTACAGTATTAAAATATTTGATGTCTGATACTGGCCAATTAGTTGAGCCGGTTGGCAATTAATTTATTTCTGTATTTGTTTTATTTCTGTATGTTGAAACCCACTCAAAATAATACATTTTCATTTATGCTGTTAAGTGTTTTTTATCATTTATTGTCACAACTACACTTTTTGTACTGACCTTTAAACAAGTCTTTTTTTAAAATGTCAATTATTTTCCAAAACGACAAACATATACAATATAAACATTATTATAAGACTTGTTTCTTTGGTCTAAACTATGTGCTTCTTTCGTGCCAAATAACAGAATGAATGCCATTTCAGTTAGCTTGTAGGCTACTTTGTTTCATGTGCTAGTTAGCAAATGTTAGCATGCTAATGCTAATGCTAATCTGCGATAATGATAACAGTAAACATTACACCTGTTTAACATTTGCATCAGTTAGCACTGTCAGTGTGAGCGTCTTAGCATGTTGAAACTACTCTTTATCACAAAGCACACAGAGGAAAGATTAATAAAAACACATTTAAACTATTCTTACATAAACCATTCTTTAAAGCAACTATAAAAGAAAACTAGCAAAAATTATCTGGTGACTATTTGCTTATCCGCAATCACCTATTACATAGAGTTCGTAATGTATAGAAGCTTACAGCACCTATGTAAGTACTTAAATGTACTTGACAGATCAAATTAAAAGTAGAATACAGTAATGACATCTGGCCTCTTACTGCTGTTTGTACTCGAATACATTTGTAAATGTACTTAACTATTTTACATCATAAAAATTCTAAGAAATAGAATCTTATGTAGAAGAACTAGTCTCAGCTCCAAAGAGTAACACCATGTAACTACACCTAACAGTGTTTTCATCTTAATAAAATTATTTGCTCTATATACAAACTGTGACAAATGTTTTCTAGAGAGAACCCCATACCAAGTATTACTCATGATGACGATACTCACTCACAGTTGTCTGCATATACATTATTGTACAACAGCGCCATCTGCTGACCACAAGTGAAAACCGCATTTTCACCTGCAGTCACATTTCCTGATGGTCATTATCTGCTGAATTAGATTATTTTTGTGTACAGTAGTCTGATTCCAACCTAAAATATCACCTCAGTCCAAGCCCCTTGTCTCTGGCTTGTTCCACCTGCCACAGCTCAAGACGATCTCAGCCTGCCTGCGCTTTAGATTCTCCAGTTGTTCCTCCAGGTGGTCTGCGGCATCCACCGTGTCCTCAAAGTCTCGCAGCAGGACCCTGTTCCCCAGCAGTCCACGGCGCTCCTTCAGCCTCTGGTTGTCTCTCTGCAGGCTGCTGCGTGCCTGCTTGGTCCTGGTCAGGAGGTCCCTCTTCCTGGCTATCACGGCCTCCACCTCTGCCAGCTGCTCCCGCTTGGCCTGGACCTCCATCTGGGTCCAGTACAGCTTCTCCCTTATGTTTGACAAGAGCTGATAGAACAGAAGGAATCACAGTACAACCTCTTTCAACTAACCACACATTGTCTGACACAATTCTGGATTATTCAGCCTACCTCCAAGCTGCTGCTGATCTTATTCTGCAGCTTTAACGACTCCTCGCTTTGCTTCTCCATGTGTTTTTTCTGCTCCAGCCTCACAACCTGCAGCTGTTCAAACTGGAGCTGCAGGGTGTCCCTGCCGCGTTCCTCTTCTTCTTGGAGCTCCGCCTCCAGCCGGTCAATCTTGGCCATCAGCTTGATGTGCCTGAGCCGCAGCTTGATCAGCTCGTCCTGCCGAAGCTGCTCTGCAGCCAGGGCCGACTCCACTTTGGCCTGAGCGGCTTGTTTGCCCAGTCTTCGGCTTAGCACCGTCACAGCGACGTCCTGCTTCAATGCTGTGAATGATCGCCATTCACCTTCCACCTGAGGACAAAGAATACACAGTTTTTCCCACTCAGTCATTCCCAGTCATTGTCCTTGTATTCTTCTTATCTGGAGAGACAGTGGACTAATTTGTTTCATTAAATAAATGAAACAAACAACAGCACATATGTGACTAACAGTGCTCCAGAGGTGATAAGTAAGTACATTTACTTAACTACTGTACTTAAGTACATTTTTGAGGTACTTGCACTTTAGAGTACATTGATTTTATGTAACTTTTATACCTGGACTAGACTCACACACATTTCTTTTAACAGCATCAAATTCAACAGTGCAGTACTTGTACTTTTGCACATTTTTACACTGTAGAGAGTGTACTCAGTACTTGAACTTTTAAGTGGTTCTTCTACTTGTAGTGAAACACTGTAGCCCTCCAAAAATGACAGTTCAGTGACTGTGGGAAAAATCTAAATGTGAGTCCCAGTTTCCAGAAGTGGCGAATAACTAACTGTAGGACTCGAGTCTCAGACTCTAGTTTGTTTTTCTGTTGTCTCGGACTCTTGGGTATTTGACTTGGACTCGACCAAGTAAAGCATTTTTGTCATCCCTAAAATTGAAAGAATTGAACTTAAATTAAATTCCTCCCTTCCTTCCTTCTTCCTATCAAACTGAAAACAAACCTTGAGGGAAGGTGTTCAGATATATTATTCAGATATCAGAAATGTAAAGTTGCACTTTACCTTTATGTGACTATAAAGTGAAGAGGTTACTGTATATTTACCTAAGCTGATCGTACAGTGTGGCTGCTCTGCACTTTTTCATCATAAATACAGTACAACACCTGTACCACCTCAGGGTGGAGGTAACATGCTGTCTTGTTTTCATCTAGTTTTTACACTGCACATGCTTTTTGATCATTATCAAGTATAGTGTAATCATTGACTTACATCTCTGGTTTTCTCTTGGACCTTTTTTGATTTGAACCAGTCTTGGACTCGACAAAGGTGGACTTGACTACAGCCCTTGTAACTAAGTCTATGTACAATTTGGAGGTACTTACTGGAATATTTCCATTTTATGTCATTTATACATTCCACTAGTCTATAAGCAGATATTTTTACTCCATTACAGTTATTTGCCATTTTAGTTACTAGTTACTTTGCAGATGCAGATTCTTAATACAAGATATAGTCAACTAATACATTATGATGTATTGAGTTTGTGTACTTCTACCACTTCTGCTGTGCACCAACAGACTCTTTCCCTAGAAAAACAATCCACTGATTAATAAACTGGCATACCTATTTTCATGAAATGTGTAAATAAAGTACAGCACGACCAACCTCGTCCAGCTTCTCTTGGGACTGTATCCTCAGCTCCTCTGCCTGCTGCTGGGCTGTCTCCGTCTCAGGGGCCAGCTGCTGTTTCAGCTCAGTCAGGATGCTGATGGACTTCTCATACACCTGAAGCTGCTCTGACTCCTGAATCTCCAGCTGGGCGTCCTCTCTGGGCTTCTTGCGGAGGTACTCGGCCAGCTTCATCTGCAGCTGGATGCTGCGCTGCGTGGCTTTGTCTCTCTCCTCACACAGCTCCTGGAGCAGCTGCGTGTGTTCTTCGTAGCTGACGTCTTCTCTGTCTGCAGGAGCATCATCATCCTCAGCATCCTCTTCTTCCTCCTCTGCAGGAGTGGTGGGCTCACTCTGTGGGGTCTCAAGGTCCAGTCTGTGAAGCCCATCGTCATCACTGCTGTCCATCTGCTCATTGACTTCACTCATCTTTGCATCCACTGCTTCTGCAGGGAGCTCCTTAGTAACTTTCATACTTCCTTCATGGTCTGATGTAGGCATTTCAGCTGGGACACCCTCTTTTTCATTTCCATTAACAGTAATGGGAGAGTTATCCTCTGGTGTCTTCCCCTCTGTGTCATTCGTCACCTCATTTTCTTCATGTTCTAACTTTCCATCCATTTTTCAATAATAAATAAATATACACTAAACTATTATTCCGTTTGTCTATAGCTATAATGCTCGTGTACTTCTCGAGTCAGTGAAACAGTTCGTTTTGTTTCGGTTGTCCTGGAAACTGGGCTCGAGGGACCAATCACAGGCGTCCTGACCCATACTCATTAATATTAACAAGCAGGATGTGAGTAACTCGCGCTGCGAGGCTCGCGGTGCGCAGGCGCGCAGTTCTGCCTCCAACAACAAGAAGCAGGAGCCAGCCAACATGGCCGACCTGGGGAAGAAGTACTGCGTTAACTGCCTTGCAGATGTTACAAACCTGCGGCTTCGCTGCACCGACTGTCCCGATATCGAGCTGTGTCCGGAGTGCTTCTCGGCGGGAGCAGAGATCGGTAATCACCGGAGATGGCACGGCTACCAGCAGGTCGACGGCGGTCGGTTCTCTCTCTGGGGTCCCGAGGCAGAGGGAGGATGGACCAGCAGGGAAGAGCAGTCGCTACTCGATGCTATCGAGCAGTATGGATTTGGAAACTGGGTACAGCACTTTTTAAGTTGCTTAATTTATCTCTGCAGTGCATCGTATACATTCACAAGAGTTTTGTAACAGGTGAATAAAATGTCGACATTAAAACTGAGCTAGTGGCGCCGGCGTTAGGACAACGTTAATGACCTTTTGGCTGCTGCTAATGACAGCCCATTTTCTTCTCATACTGTCGTTGAAGTTGGACAAATGAGTATTAAAAACGAATGAGTTATGTACTTTAACGTTGTTGACGTGGAAAACTAAAAAAAAGTCCTAAAACTGGAAGTTTAAACAATATTATTTTGTACAGTAAAAGGTTAAACAAAGCGTTAATAACATGTAACGTTAAGCTTACGAGTGTAAATGGCTGACAAATGAGAGTGTGTTGAAAAGATATGAATACATCCTGTAGTTACTTTACTTTTCAGACAGTTAAATGGGAAAATGTGTTGCTATCCTGCAAAATCCATGTCAATCACATTCAGATACTCCAGGAGCCACATGAGAAAACGTAATAAATGAACTGATTATATAATTTTAGCTTCAAAAATTAGTCACTAAAAATACTAATAATTTCTAACTGGAAACTCAGCTAAACCAAAACAAAACCTGAACCATGCTTACAGTCAGTTACACTGCAGGTGCTGTGTGTTAGGTTATTGTATACTGTTATCCCAGTGGAGGGTGCCACTATAGTCTTTGTATAGCACGAAGATGAATCATTATAAGTTGAATTTATAACCATATGTTTAGCATTAGACTAAAGTAAACTTGCTGACAAGGTCCGTTCTTTTAAAAAATAAGTTCTTCGGAAATTTCCAGAAAAAAACAATGTAATTTGCTAGAAATACTAGAGAAAACAGGAAAGTCCTTGAAAGAAATGCTACATTAATGAGGCTCCAAGTTACTAGATTATTAGCAATTCATTACAATAACATATTGTTAGTGTGAAATTACACAGTTATTTTCTGGAAACCTCCTGAAAGCATTTAATATAAATCATGAAAAAATGTTCAGTATCCCAGAGCGATGCCTTCAGATGTCAACAGCCCAGAACTCAAAGCTCTTCAAATTAAAAAGATACTTAAGACATAAAATCAAAGCCTCACATTTGAGAAGCTGCTTTGGTTAATTTTCTTATCAAATAATAAGTACATTTAGCAAGTTGTATGATGAACAGCACACTTTTCTTCTTTTAAATACAACAATCTTCTATGATCCTCTTTGATAACAGCTTCCTGTTTGGGTTGTCTTTCAGGAGGACATGGCTGCTCACGTGGGAGCATCCCGTACTCCTCAGGAAGTAATGGAGCACTATGTCACCATGTACATCCACGGAAACCTGGGTAAGGCCTGCATCCCTGACAGCATTCCCAACCGGGTAACTGACCACACCTGCCCAAGTGGTGGCCCCCTGTCGCCCAGTCTCACCACCCCTCTGCCCCCGCTGGACATCAGCCTGGCTGAGCAGCAGCAGCTGGGCTACATGCCGCTACGTGACGACTATGAGATTGAATATGACCAGGATGCAGAGAAGCTCATTAGCGGGCTGTCTGTGAACTATGACGACGAGGACGTGGAAATTGAGATGAAGCGTGCTCACGTGGACATGTATGTGCGCAAGCTCCGAGAACGCCAGCGGCGTAAGAACATCGCCCGAGACTACAGCCTTGTTCCTGTGTTCCTGGGCCGAGACAAGAAAGACAAGGAGAAGGAAAAACCGGGGATCCTGGGAGTCGTAGGCACTGCTGGTGCTGTTGGTGGGGCAGGAACTGGCAGTGGCGCAATTGGTTCGGGTTCCATAACAGCAGCAGGTGCGGCTTCTGTTCCAAGTACACCCAAAAGAAAGATAACTAAGGAAGAGAAGGAACAGCGGGTCAGGCTGCGGGGGCTCTGCCAGTTCATGGCTCATCGGGAGTTTGAGGACTTTTTTGAGAACATGCATAAAGAACGTGTGCTGAGGGCCAAGGTACGTGAGCTGCAACGCTACCGCCGCAATGGCATCACCCGTCTTGAGGAGTCCGCTGAGTATGAAGCGGCTCGCCACAAACGGGAGAAACGCAAGGAGAACAAAAGTGTGGTGACCTCCAAACGGGGCAGCGGAGGAGGAGGCGGGCTTGGCTCTGGGATGGGCCTCGGAGGTGGATCTGGAGGGGGAGGAGGCATCGCTGGAGGGTTAGGGATTGGATGTGGGATCAAAGAAGAGGGTAAAGATGGCGAGTTTGCCGCCATCGAGAATCTGACGGGCTTTGAGCTGCTGTCAGACAGGGAGAAAGTGCTGTGTAACTCTCTCAACCTGAGCCCGGCACGCTACCTCACCGTCAAAACCATCATCATTAAAGATCACCTGCAGAAAAGGCAAGGCATCCCAGCTAAGAGCCGGCTCCCCAGCTACCTGGACAAGGTCCTCAAGAAGCGCATTCTCACCTTCCTCACAGAAAGTGGCTGGATATCTCGAGACGCCTCTTAGCGACCTGTCTTTGGTCACAAAGTAATAATTGGTCATTGCTGATAACTGAATGCAGGAAAAAAAATCTACTGGCTTTCACCATTTTTTGAAAGGTGACTTTGTAAATATAAAAATGGCAAAAAGAGGGCGCCCCACTGGAAAAAAGTATATTTTCATACCAAGGCTATGAACAAAAATAAGCCTATATTTTTGCATTTGGAGAGAGACGGGGTGGAATACAACTCTGGGGGTTTACAGTACTACATGATGATAACTACATTTCTACCAAGTATTTCATGGTTGCAGAGGTATTTTAGTGTTATTGCAACAGGTTAATTGAAGATGTTTATGTAGAAATAATATGTTAAACCCAACTTTACATTTCTTGGACATGGATGTTTGACAGCTAAGGCTCTGATGGCATACCTCAAAGACCCCTCCCTGCCTAATTTGAACAACTTTGTTAGGTGTTTCATCAGTTACAAGCTACATTTGGTAACTTTCCACCAGAAATTTGGTATTGGAACATTTTAATTTCTTCATTTTCTAAATATTTTAATGCAGTAATCTCTAAATTCTCCAAATCATGTTTTCCCAACTTCCTGGCTACATGGAAGGAAAAGAAAAAGCAGCAGAGTTTAACCAATATTAAGCTTTCTGCAGCAGTCTGAAGGTGGTTTATACCAGAGCTCCACTGATACATCATTGTAGAGCTAGATTAATGACTTGCCACGGGTACTGAATCATACGTTGGCAAAGAAAACCAGCACAGAAATGCCAAAGACTAGATTGAGAATATTTATTAACAGTGTTGCCATAACATGATCTGTCCACCAGAGGGCACTGAGAAGCTGTTTTTTAATTTAAAACTTAGAAGTTCTGCCAAGTTAAAGGTATTGTTTATCAGACTGTAACACTCAAAACTCACTCAGTCTGTTTTGTTTGAACTGTGTGGGCGTGATCTAATGTGATTGACAGCGACCAAACAATGCATCCAGATGACATCATCTGGAGGAGTTCTGGAGGAGTTCTGGAGAAGCAGGTCGACCAAAGCTGCAATCTCCCATAGTGTGAGCAGACTGATGATATCATCTGAGCTGAAAAAGTCAACATGATGTCATCTGAAGGAGTTTATGAACCAGGAAGTTTAGTGAAGACCTTCTAATTTGTATTTTATTTAAGATTTTTAGTTTGTCTCCTGAAATCAGTATGAAAGAGAAACAAGAGAAATTTGGTAAATTTTGCCCAAATATGTCGATTTTTAAAGAACCATCTACTCTCCACATGGTACAACACAGCTGAAGAAGCTGAATGTGTCAGGGCATTAAACAACAACATTCAAACGCTAAAGCACAACTCCGAGGTTACTCTTGTTACTGTGTGTGTATTGTAGGCTTGGGGGCTTAGACCATTAAGCTGGGTAAATCTCTCTCCCCGTTCTGATTGTCCACACAAAAACTGGTTTTCTTCCACTAAAGCAGAGCTTTTTCAGATGGGCCCCTGGATTGTGTAAATCAGACACCACCAGCTTGGTGGCGTTGTAGTGTGTACGGGGAAAACTGAGCTCTGGTAGAGCAGCATTTTACTCTTAAAAATAGACACGGAAGCTTGATTTGCTTGCACAGTGATACTTTTCTCTGCTTGTTCGATGACAAAACCTTTTTGTGGCTAGCTTGGAGAATTTCCCATTCTCCTCCCTCTGTCTGCGGCATAATGTGAACGGAGGTAAAAAAAAAGAGCGCAGCTTAATGGAGCTGTTGGTTGATTCAGATAGCAGATGACCTCCTCATTGTCTACACCTGAGTCTTTTCCATCAAACTTGACATTTGTCTTGAAGGCAGAACTGTTAACAGCAGACTGACTCGTTCTTTTTTTTTTTTTTTGAGACCCGAGCTGGGCGGCAGCTGCTTTGCTATTGAAATGTAAATGAAGCTATTGAATCGGCTGTCGTGTCATAGCTGCAGCAGGGATGCTAAATTTAACGGATCTGAATGTGTTGATGCTACCATAGCTAGATTTTTTTTTTATTGGTAGGGGACGAATTGCCAGGCCAGGTGGAGTCCATGGTGGAGTGGTGGCAGGTAGCAGGTGTCAGAGTACACTACTGTCAGATGTTCTCAGTGTGCTCCTTTAAACCATGTGCCACTCTAGCTATTGAATTCAGCTTGTTTTGTTAAACGACTTTTGAACTGGGTACATGAGTTAGAGAACCACTGACCTAAAGTAATGAACATGAAGCCATTGTTGAACATGTTGGGATTGGAGACATACTAGCTAAGATAAGGCATTGTTCAGGCAGAGCGGCGGCATACACAGCCGTCAGTGTCACCTGAGTGATTTTTTTTTTTTTTAATAAAATGACCGACTTCTGTTTCAGATGATGACAGTGTTGTTGTTCTGCATGTGCAAATATTCCACACTGATCCAAACAGGTGCATTTTGGTGTAAATGTGTTTTTGTTTTCAGTGTGGGATTTTTTTTTTTTTTGTAAGGGGTGGGGGTTGTTTATCTTGTATCACCAAATGTAAATAATTTTGTAAGATATGTTGGAAAAAGTATAATTACCGACCTGTGAAATGTACAGTATTTTGTGTGATGGAAATTTTTATAGCTTTTGTAATAAAAAAAAAGCAGATACTGAATTACGAAGCAGCAGCTGTTTGCGAAGCTTTGGGTGTAGTGACGGGACGATGTCGAGCTGTCTTTAATCTTGTTACCGTCTGACACTGTTGAGCTGTTTGTTTTGTCCTGAAGCTTTGCTGTTGCACATGACAGGGTGTGTACCAAGTATTAAAAGTGCAGATACTTTATAAATCTAGTCATGTTTCCTGTTCCAATACTTTGTCGTAATTGTGACTAAATGTGTTGGAAAACACGTTAGATACAGTAGCATGCAACGTTAGCATTTTTAACTTGCATACAAAGTCTAAACTAACAAGTCTTTTAAATCTGATGAATTTATTGTGATGGAGGTTGGACAAAGGTCCATACACATTAATTACTCTAATGATTTACACACATTAGCTGTTACATCACTGTCTGAGCCAGATAGTGATAAACTGACTGAGACTGGTTCACAGGAGCCTGATCACGTTCAGATGAACTACAGAAACATGCTTTTTTCAGTACAAAGTATAATCTTAACCTTTCTTAAGATCCTCATATACTGTTCTTTATTTTATTCACCATCAATTTAAACTCACAAACCAGAAAAGACACTGAGGAGCCAAAAGTCCAAAATGATTAGGGCTTTAAACTAAAGTCTGGAATGATGCCAGCAGCTCAGAATCAGCACTGCTCACTATGTGGATGGATTTTACACCAGATCTCACCCAAAAATGTTTTAAGGTGATGGCGTTTACAGGGATATATGAGTGTGTGTTTAGAATTAGAGAAACATTCTTCTCCCAGTTCAGATTTATGGCTCTAGGAGATGTGTAAAACCTCAATAAATCAATAAGACAATAAGTGGCTCACATGACTGATGACAAACTGAAGTTTTACTGAAAACACTGTCCTCTGCCAGAGAAAGTGTGTATCTGTTAAAAACGAATGGATATTGTCCAGATACAAAGTTCTGTTTCCGTCACTTTGAGGCACCACAGGGTGGTGGTTGGTGCAAGGACGAGCTTGTGGGAAAAGGGGTGGCAGGGAGCCTTGACCAGTCTGCTGTACCCGAGGTCATCTATTGCCCAGGCAACAAAACAAATGCCACAGTTACATCATCGTTTAGGGGGCCTTAGCCACACCCACCAATGCCGGCCTGAGGGTGCGGCCATGAAGCTTGTAGCCCACTTTAGTTACTATGGCAACGGTGCCAGGCTCCTTGCCCTCCACGGGGGCGTGGAAGAGGGCTTCGTGCTCGTAGGGGTCAAACTTCTGGCCGTCGGGGTTGATTTTGACCAGGCCGTGCTTGGTGAACACTTTCTGGATCTGGACCTCAGTCATCACCAGGCCGTCATACAGGTTTTTCAGGTGGGGGTTCTGGCTCGTCACCTCCTCCTTGGGCACGGTCTCTGTGGCCTTCTCCAAGATGTCGGCCACCTCCAGCAGGTCCTTGCAGAAGCCCTGGATCCCTAATGAAGGAAGGAAACCGAATCATTCGTGAGGAAACAGCATAGTGAAGAGGCTAAAGTTGTGCTTTGGTGACATCTAGTGGTGGAAATAAGTAACCACATAAAACTTTCTACAGGCATTCTTTGTTTTCTGGATTTCACTGTTGGTGCAACCTGTGTAATGTGGAAAACCAGCCCAGCTGAAATGGAAAGAAGCTTTTACCGTATAGTTTAGCGTCTTCTATCATCTTCTGGCTTCGTGTCCTGAGGTTCTCTGTGTCTGCTAAGGCCCGCTTGTACTTTTCCTGGAAACATGGTAAAAAAAAAAGACATCACATTATCATATCATTACTTACTACAGCTCTGGATAAAAAACTATAACCAGTCACTCTTCCTGTCTGAATACTTTTGTAAAGGTACTAGTGATAACATGTAACACAAATTAATTGTTGACTCCATTCACACATATATTCATGTATAGCCACATATTCAATCCTACAGTCAAAGAAATCTATATTTATTTGTCCAATTAAATCAATGTGTTTCTAAATGATGGACACAAATTAGAATTTGAATGTCTTTATTAATTTGACAATCATCTAAATGAACAAACCCAGTAACAGATGTTACTTTACAAACGTATGAAACAAAGAGAAGCAGAACATTTTAGAACTAGATTGATAAATTCATTTTATTAATTAAAACATTTGCAGTTAATTATTTGTCTACCATCGACTACTTAGTGCAGCATTACTTAAACTAGGACTGAGTAATTAATGGAGAAGTAAATGCACTCAGATCAACAAGTCCCTCCCCTACAGCATGTCACCCTGCCCCCTTAAGTACAATGACAAAATCTAACTCATGAGATTAGAGACACCAGACTTGTTTGATAATTTGGTGAAATTGTAAGAAAATGCTTTTTATATATGGCACCGTCTTCACTGTATTGTCATTATAAGATCACTATCACAACAGTGCTGTCAAAGCCGATGTACTGATTCTCTCTGCTCAGCTCGATCTAAACAACCACGCTGTACTAGAGGCAGAGCAGCTCAGACTTACCGTCATGTTCTTGAGCTGCTCCTCCAGCTGGGTCTTCTCCTCCATCAGGACTTTCTCTGCTGTGTTCTGCTCCGGCTTCTCCACCTCCTCCTCCTCTGACCTCTGGCCATTCTTCTGCTGAGTGGCCGTGCACAGCAATCGTGGAGACGCTCTGGATGAAGAGGAAGGACACATGTGACCAGTCTGCTCGCTCGCCTGCTTTAACCATGACCAGAGGCCAACATTCAAACCCTGAATCAGCTGGTAATGAAAACCTGAATAAATGAGTGGAGAAACACAACCAACGCATATGATTCCATACAGGAGACTGGGGCTCAGCTCATTTGACAATGACCACCAGATCACAACTCATTTTATCACTTAATTTAGAGCATTTTTAAGTTTTCTGCATGTCATGTTACTATGTCTCCGGGAGTATTTTGGTTGTTTGTCCAGACTGGCTCATTGATGGCATCAGACAGCTTAATTAACACCACTGCCAACTGTACTACAGCCAATGGTACTTAGAAAGAATGTTATATAACTACCCTACATGTCATTTAATGATACATGGCTACATATATACTGTGAAGTGGTACAATAGTACCAAAATCAATTGTAATTTTCTTACAATCACTGTAAGTAGTCGAGTAGTCTCTTTCACCACATGTCTATCTTATGTCATCATCTTTCTCTCTCTAACCAATAGACAAGTATAGAGAAATAAAGCCGAACTCCACTCACAAATTGCTCATATTATGTCAAATTAAACTTAAGACATAAGAATACTTTACATTCGCTAATCACATAAGAAACGAAAAAATAACAGATTTATGAATAGTTTGGTTTATCAATCTAAAACAAATGCACACATTGCAAATAATAAAAAAAGACATCTAAGAAGACAGACATTTCAAAGTGAAACAACACAGAACGGACACACTAACGTTTAGCATCGCAGAAACTTGCTCTAATTAAATCTCTGTGTTCATCATTGAGGATGTGTGAAGTTATGTCATCATCCTCCTCTGTTTCTAGCATTGACGTGCTAACAATGATATACACTGCTACAGTGGTTTTACTTAAATTAAAGCAAGGCCAACAAGCACACGCAGACACATCTCCAGGTTGTGTGTAACGTTATTTTTCTCTTAAAGGTCAACAGTGAAAACCACGCTCGCTTATAAAAGCTAACTTGGTAGCCAGCTGCTAGCTACCATAAGGTAACTGGAGCCTACAAACAGCCGGTCAAAGCTACCGGATAAACGTAAACTTGGCGTAAAATATTTAAAGTCAATAAACAGTGTCTCTACCTCATTAGCGCAGGAGGAACTACAAGTGAGTAGCTCTGTCTCACTGCACGAACACACCAGCTCGCCATTTTCCAGGTTTAGTGAGCAAGTAAAAGCTCCTTCTAACACACGCTGAAGGGACGCACAAACCTGATAGCAGCAGCGCGCGGTTTCAGCCAATCAACAGTCAGTAACACGAACACCGCTCTCGCTTGACCAATCAGATTTAAAGACGAGTTTGACGACGGGTTCTAGTTTGGTTGAGTTTGAAGTGAAAGGTGACAGCTACACATGTGACCAAGGACAATTTAAAAAAAGAAAAAAGGATGATCAAACAGAAGGTTACTCATCCCCTGGTTGTTCAACTCAAATAGTGAACTAGTCTACATTCATTCAGTGCTTTAATATATTATAACCGATATAATGTTATTGTTCATGTAAAGTGCAGAATAGTGTCTCAGTTACTACTGGTTATTGAGCATTAAAGCTGCAAGATTGATGTCTTATTATTATAACTATTATTGAAAACACATAAAATGATGGAAAAAAGCCTCTAAGAATATCGTCTGTTGTCACACCCACCACATATTGACAATTCATTCAGAGTTTTGTATCTTGCAAACTGGCATCCATGTAAGTTCAAAATCACCCAAAAATGTACCCTCCTTTAATTCTGTCAACAACTAACAACATACTTTTGTTGGCCAGCTAGTTACTAACCTTATCTGCTTTGTAGTGCACAAAACATAACTGATTTTGAAACAAGTGACACTGTTATCCATTGATCCATTCATTATGTTACTAGAAAATGGAATCAGACTGTAATTATGTTTCCTTGCAAAGTTCTTTTACCCTTTCTTTTATTTCTTTGGCCCTGAGGTGCAATATTGAAAATGTTTTCATTTTTTAGAAAAATAAATGCACACACTGAAATAAAAAAGCTTGTCTAAAAGCTAAAACTAAAACCCTGTAGTGCTGATGTCACATGTGACTCCTTAGCATTAGCCACATTACTGTAGCTACCATGCTTTTTAATTTGAGCCACAAATTTCATTTTCAAGCAAATGTATTTTAAACTAGCAGCACATTTTGGACGTTTGCATGTTTTTCAGCCTTGTTTCCCTTTTTTCATTTGAGCCACATTAGCATTAACCACATTGCTGTAGTGTCTGCTTTTTTATCTGAAGCATGGTTTTTCTTTTTACAGGTGAAATTATGTAGGAAATAATTTTTGAAAAAACAGGTTTAGGATACTCCAACCAATTTCTGGAAGAAAGGCTTGAGTCGTTCATACTAAGAACCTCAGTAATATCTGGATGGCAAATTAGTTAATGGCATTTCTGTCTAGTTCTGCTGTTTCTTTCAAATTTCCACCCTGGCAGTGGCACTCCTCGCTCTCTTGGTGTCAAGGTAACCTGTTAAAATAAAAGGAAAATTGTGATACTTAAACAAAGATGCTGGTTATTACTTGAAGTCAATCTGGGAAGTGTAATAGGTGAAATGTGGATCCATTATGTGAGCTGTGACAGTCAAATTGCCTGAACCTTCCACACAGCCCTTTGAGTGACACTCCGAGTTATACCATGTTCTCTCTCCCAATTTCTTGTCAATTAATCAGCTTCACTGTAGATGAAAAAACATGCATCATCTTTCTCTATTCCAGTCAAACACACACACACACTGAAATCTCCTTTTCATTACCCGTCTCTCTCTCGTCCTTTCTTTGAGTGCACATCTGACAAGGCGGAGCTAATTTATAGGCATGCCATTTCTCCTTCCCTGCTCCTTCCCAGCCCTGCGACTCCACCTGTTCACGCGTCCCCGTCGCTGCCTCAGTCGGAGAGTGGGGGAAAAAAAACAGAAGAGGCAAATTACTCGTTCATTTTGCAGTAAGCGGAGCAGACACTTTGGTGCTTCCTCATTAGGAAGCGGTTTGTTTCATGAGGTGACACGTAGCTCACTCTTGTTTCTGCTTTGATGAGGCCTCGCAGAGTTGAACTTTGATGTCTGTCATTAATGAACTTTCTTAAAAGATTTTTGATTTATGTTTAATGGGACTCCAGCAATGTGGTACAAACGTTTAGCAGCAGCTTCTGCCTCAGACTGGCACCATTCATTAGAACCTTTAACCTCTCTCCGACCACAAGTCCAAACCTTTTCACCAAAATACCCCCTTGATGCCCCAACCAGGTTTCACTTGAATCCAAAATCTGCCCATGTTTGTTAAAGGGGGGGCCCTTGGACCCATGCAACTTGTTTTAAAATGTTTTTCTAAGAAAATCACCCTGATGATGCCGTTATGATGTGATGTCACTTGGGGTAGTTTTGGATTTGGACGTACAGCAATCATTCATCAATTGTGGGGTTGGTGGTTTGATCCCCAGCTCCGTCAGTCCTAGTGTCCTTGGGGAAGACACTGAATCCCACATCAATCTCCATAGGACACCTATCCATTACTACAGTGTCACATGGTGTCAGCGACACAAAAAAGCAGCAGTCTAAAGACTAGGTCACTTTTTATATGCACTGTTGCATATTTGCATTTGCATTCCAAATATCACAGAAGCAGGTAAATGTTATACACAGTTAAGTCTTTCACCAGCTACAGTAGATAATATTGTAAAAAGATTCAGGGAATCCTGGGAAATCTCTGAGCATAAAGGCCATGGGCTAAAACCACTGTTCAATATTACATTCAAGCTTTGCATTAGAAACTGTCATGCTGAATACAGCCACATAGGTTAGGGAGAACGTTGGAAAACCTGTGTTACACAATGAGGAAACCAAACATCAGTTCTGTGCAGAAATGCAGGCGAGTTCTCTGGGCGCAAGCTTGTGTCAGATGAACTGAAAGACAGTCTGTGGTCAGACAAGTCCGCGTTTCCCTGTTTGCCCTTGTTTTCAAGCTGTGTGTGAGTGTGTGTGTGTGTGATAAGAAGTAGTGAAAAGCACTTTGAGTACCAATAAGGTAGAAAACTGCCATATAAGTGCAGATCATTTACCATTTTCAGAAAAACTGAGGCTGGATTCTCTGTGCCAAAGACAAAAAAGACGATCCAGACTGTTACCAGCAAAAGGTGCAAAAAGCAGTGTCTGCGATGGTAGGGGGGAGCATGGGTAACTTGCATATGTGTGTATCATCAACTCTGACATGTATATTGGGATATAGAGCATATACTGCCATCAAGGCAACATCTTATACCAGGAAGTTTGTGGATATTTCAGTAAGACAATGTCAGGCCTCATTTAGCAGATTCTAGAACAGCAGTCCACGTCTGTCTGTTGGCAAATGTTTGACAAAACTGCAACAATTAGTATCCTCAGTTCTCAAATGTTTAAAAAGTGTCATTAAAAGGTTTTTATTTTTTATTATTGTAAGATAAGGTATTTATTTAGGTTTTCATTAAAGGTGATGTAACACAGTGGTAAACATGACACTGTCACAACTGTTTTTGAGTGTGCTGCAGCATCAACCTCTAAATGTGCTTCTATTAACAAAATCACAGATTTAAGTTAAGTTTTCACTGCACTTGAGAAAAAAGTCCCAGCTTTTCTGGAAATGAGGTTTGTAAGTGTACGAGTTAATTAGAGTTGTTTGTGGTAATTTCTGTATAGGCAGGCTTTTTCAGTAGAAGTTTGAGCAGGGAACCATGATGAGTGTGTGTTTGTTGGATGCTTATCTGGGTTAAGGATTTAGTCCTTATGAATAGTCATTGTGAGCACTCAGCCTTGGGGAAGCGGCGGCAGACAGAGCTGTCTGTTTGTTTACCAGAGATGCTGGAACAACTTCCCTCTAAACCCAATGTCATATAAAAGCAGCAAGGGGACGGAGAGAGGGTGGGGTGGGGTGGTGGGGCTGATGGAAGACAGGCACAAATGAGTGAGGGACACAGACACCGATGATGAGCGATGACACAAGAGCGCGGAGGAAAATAAACCTCACATCAAAGCTCACTTCTAATGGAAGAAAGGTCGACAACGGGTGGGTGGATACAGATTGTTTGAACGTTAGATTTTTTCCATACAAACTAGAAGACAACATATTCAGGGTTGTTCAATTATTCATGTTTGGGGATCCTCTCAAAGCCCTTTTACTTCTCATTCAACAAGACTAACAAGACCTTCAGTATTACCAAGAGGATGTTTGTTTACATGGATCAGATTCGGAGCAGGAAAATAGCCCGCTTGGGTCAGATGATCGCCACAGTTTTTCTCAGGGAGGGTGTTTCAGACCACCAACAGGGGGGATTCAAACACATGGTTTAATGGATGGACCTTGTGGAGTGGTTTATCTGCTGCTGCAATAACCCACAGAGCCCCAGAGGGAGGCTTTTCTAATGTTGGTGAAATCCACAAGACATCACACAAGACAACGAGGGACTTTGATTCATCATGCAGCGTCACACACAGTCCTGCAGTGAGAGCATCCACTGTTCACAGCATTCACTCTGCACAACATGATCACTACTGCACCTGATCTGTAGCCTCTGCTAAAATATGTACACACACATTTCTTAGAACTCACATGCAGTAATAATCCTGACTGATTAGAGTGATGATAATGGGCCTGACTGTCGAGTTAGCATTTGTGACATTTGTTCAGTAGATGGAGAAGTAGCATTGCTAAAGGACTGCTAGCCTGTTTTCTCCCAGGATATGAAATGCAAACTAATATTTTCACATACAACACTAAGAAGTTGATACAAGTTATTTTCATTTTCCTCCCATGTGATTAACATTTTGTTTGCCAAAAGAAAAAAAATTGATGATGGTGCAGAGGTTGTACTGCAGAGGTCCAGATTGAAAAGAGTTTAAACTTCGCTTGACAACTTGACAAAATGAAAAACACGTGCCCTTCCTGAGGATATAGCTACAAGATGACCGATTTAAGAATGCTAGCATTTAATTGGCCGAAAGGAAGGGGCTATCTGTAGGTCCACATACATGCAAATATTATATTTATTCCCAGAAACGGAAGAAGGGATAGGTGGCGGTTAATGTGCTGACAACAAATGTTATCAGGGTCCGTCCACACCACAAGCATGGGCAAAAACTGGTCTTTCTAATGACTACCTGTGCCCAAACCTACATCTCAACATAATTCAGTTTATGTCGAGGCCTACGCTACAAGCTGAGGATAACAGTGAAACACATAGAGACAAGATGCCAGCTCCCATGTGGCTCTTCCTTCCTCTGACAGCAGCTGAAGACCCGGGGCCAGCCTTGAGCATGGAATATCTTGTGGGAGTTTTAATCCGCTGCTACACTTCTTGATGTGACAGAGCATTATTTCTCTCGTCCTCATAGACAAGCATGCCAGCCTCTGCGCTCCATCCACCTCCAACACACACACTCACAAACACAAACACAAACACACACCTCCTCACTCCAGCCTCTCCACCTCTATCCATCCTCTTTTCCTTCCCACCATCCCTTGACGACAATTAAGACATTTTCCTTGCAAGGTAAACAAATCTGTCACAATTAGCTGTGGTTACAGAAGGGTGTGTTTCAGTAGCCTACCTTGGGTCCAGGGTGCAGTTGTGATGGTGGTGGTGGTGGGGGCACTGGAAAGCTCTGCCTTCTTCAGAAGTTCAGCTTTGTTGAAAGTAAAACTCCAGGGGGAGGGCTCGTTTGATTGAGTGGGAGTTGTGGGCGGGATGGCTGGTGGAAAGTGGCTCTGGTCTCCGGGGAAATCTGGCAAATGGAAACGTATTGTGAGAATTCCCAAAGCGAAAATTTACATCAAGCACTGGCAGAATAAAACTGCTCCAGTGTGTTTATTGCTGCAGTGAAGAGGCTTTAAAGATGTTAAAAGTCAATGAAACTGAAGCCCTTTAAAGTGTGGGAAAAGGCTTTTGCCATCGCATGGCAACAGAGCTTGTGTATAGATAGATACGACCTTTTCAGGTTTTGTCTCGGTATGTAATGCAGCATTCTCCTACAAGGCTGTCAGTACACCGAATCACAGAACTGCTCAAACTGCAAGACTGATGATCAAAATTTCTGAAATATTCAGGCAATTACTGCTCTCATCGAACTGAATGTAAAATGACTGTTCTGACAGGAAATTTAGCCAGGCTCTTAAATTTGGTGGAGTGACCAATTTGACATTAACACTGAGCTTTATCCAGATCTGCCCAAGTGGAAGCCACTGAAAAGGTTACTTATAAACACATCAAAAAAGTAATGTCTTCACAAATCCACATCAGTCCAACTCCTCTACTTATACGGTTCTGACATGAAGAGGAAAACAGCTTTTTTTTCTGTCCTCTTAGATGAGTGGTTCTCAAACTTTTTTCAGCAATGTACCCCCTAACCAATGCAAAGCATTTTTGGTTAGCTAGTCCATGTTTAGCCTAGTTTTACTTGTTAGTTGTAATTTTAGCACTTGACTCTCTGTGTTTTCAGCAGCATCGCTGCTACAGTTCAACCATGAAACCACTGTTTCAAGTTTTCACAGTGATAAACTATTGACAGGTGATGTCATTTGTCACGTGCCAGAATATGTCAAAAATCTTGGAGGTGAATTAAACTGAATATTGAATATAAAGTTAATAATAATAATATATAAGTAATAGTTTCTGAACTTACATTCATATTTTATTGAAATAAAATAAAACCCCCTTGAAGGTTAGGTTAATTTCATTTAATTTAATTTTCTTTACAGCACCAAATCACAGCAAAAGTCATTTAAAGTTACCTTTTCTATAGAACAGGTCTATAACCTGTCCTTTTATTAAACAAATTAAACAGCCTCATGTTATTATCTTATCTCATTTCTGTCTCTACATCAGGGGTGTCTAAACTTTTTTTTAGAGAGGGCCAGATTTGATAATGTGAAGAGTCCCGGGGCCAATGGTCCCTTCAGACATTTTGTACAGTAGGATTTACATAATTATGCACTGTATTATAACAATTTTATATTCATTGTC
>JAUMHL010000011.1:16218316-16232632 GCA_032362345.1 Sandelia bainsii
TTATGTGTTTGCAACACAAAAACAACAACTAAAGTTGTAGAAGTTTGTATTATTTCTTCATTACAATAAACAAATCATGATATGTGCAATGAGAAGCACGCAAGCTTTCTACTGCCTGATGTTTCACTGCATGATGCACAGACAAGCGCTGGCCAGCAAACACCTCTGTGAAGAACTAGATGAAACCTGAAAGACTGGTAAAAATTGTGAACTTTATTAAAGCTCGTCCAGTCAACAAACAAATGTTTGCACAGCTGTTTGAGGACGAGGCCCACCAGACACTCCTCCTCCATACTGAGGTGCGCTGTTTGTCCCGGGGCAAAGTGTTGGTGCATTTCATTCAACTTCAACATATTATATGCAGTATCTGCCCCTGGAACTCTGGAACAGTTTGCCCCTGAACATTAAAATAGCCCTGAACTTGACTGCTTTTAAATCATGGCTTAAAACCTATTTTTATTCTTTGGCTTTTAATGCTCAGTAGAGTTTGATTCTTAATTGCCCTCATGTTTTACTGTTCTCTCTGTTTTTATTTATTTATTTATTTTATTTTATCATCTCCTTGTGATTAATCCTAAATTTACTCTTCTTATTCTTGACTGCTCAATTTGTTTTTGCTTCTTTCTTTTATTATGTCCATGTGAAGTACTTCGGTCAACAGGATGTTGTTTTTAAAGTGCTATATAAATACATTTGATTTGATTTGATTTAATTCAGTTTATTTATGTAGCGCCAAATCACAACAAAAGCCATCTCAAGGCACTTGTCAGGTTTAAGATCTTACACAATATATTCTATAGAATTATGTAGAAAACCAAACAGTTCCACTTGAGCAGCACTAGGCGATAGTGAAGAGGAAAAACTTCCTTTAATGAAAGAAACCTCCAGCAGAACCAGGCTCACGGTGGGCGGTCATCTGCCTCGACCAGTTGGAGTAAGTGGAAAGAGTTCTCATCAACCTTGTTTACAGCCTACAACAAGCAGCTATTTTATGGAAAAAAGCTCTGATAACCTGTTGTACGCTACCTGACAGTAGACGCACAATAGATGATATTGTGGGAAATTTATGATACAGTCAGTATATTTTGAACTGATCCTGATAACTTCAAAGAACAAGGGGGTATGCCCCTTTTCTCCTCAACCAAAATATCAGATTTTGCAGTACAACATCCACTTTTGGGATGGTGTTATTAAATGTTCTTATGTTTCGGTTTAAGCACTCACAGCACTTGGTTAAAATATATAATTACATTTGCAGTTTAGATGTATAGAATTTTAGGAGACAGGTTTGGATGTTTAATTTATTTGCTGTTCCTCTTTCTAACAGAGATTTTATGTGGTCATTTCTTGCAGGAAGTTTTTGCATTCTTTTGCAAATGTTTTCTATTAACATAAGAAAAAATGTATCTTTTTATATCATAACAAATAACTTGAGGTTAGGCCACCCCACAAAGTGCATTAAGCTTTCTCTTAACATTTTGTGAGAGATTGAAACATGTTTATTCACTCAAAATACAAAACTTTGACTTTAATTAACTTTATCTTGTCAGCAGTTTCCTGAACTTGACTTATGTCAGTTGGAATTAAATATTTTCTTTCAACTTCTTCAACATCCAAATGTTAAACTAGATAATATCAACATAGTTGCTTTCAACTAACATTAACATAGTTGTAAAGGACCTGTTGACAAGATAAATTAATTAAAGTCAAGGTTTCACATTTTCAGTGTTGAAAGACTGCAACCATTTATAAAGAACTCAAAAACAGATTACATTCAGAGTCACTGCACGCTCCAATCTGTATTCGTGCAGCTTTACCACACTTTCCCCCTGCCCACACACACACACACACACACACACACACACAAACATCCACTGTGGTATAAAATATTTAAACTGAAGCTGCAGTTTAGGAGGTGCTGACAACAGGGGTCAGGGAGGGTGCACACTCTGCCATCATTTCTCACTTGTGCATGAAATCTGAATTTAAGACAGTACATTGATCTATAAGCGTCACATGTAGGCACAGTATTCATTTTGATACATACGCATTATTAATGTTGACTGAATTATTCAGCATTTTCCAGGCTTATGTATTATTTACAGTGTTGTCTATTGAATAATTTTTGTTAAAATGACCAAATACATTTAAAAAAAGCAACACAGTGGTTGGTAGACTTTGCCCATAAAGGTCTGCCATGAAATACTGTTGTTTTTTTGTTTCTCAACTTTACTAAAACTCAAGTTTGTGGATTTTCAGGGTGGATAAAGAGAAATGAAAACTGTAAGAAGGGAGCAACATGCATTGTGCAGCACAGCTATATGAAATTGTGATGTTATTTTAAAAATCATGCGTTGCTCTTTCTGCAACGTGGCTGCCCCACCTGGCCTCCTGGGCATCAAGTATTCATGCTGACTGTGATCATGTTTTGCCCCTGTGGACACCTGAGTGCACTGATCTGAGACCGGTTGAGCACACAACACCACTCCCTCCGTTTATTCCCAAGCAGCAGCAACACTGATACTGCTCACAGATCACTAGAGGTTGAGATTTTGCTGAAGAAATAATGTCTAATCCAGCCTCCATCTTTAAATATTCTTCCTATAATTAAAACATTTTTCTGCAGCACGTGTTTCATTATCAAAATGGACATGATGGTAATTTTATTTGGTTAGAGACCGGCCTCGTCCCTGTTGAGTTGGTTTGCATGTTTAGCATGTTGTGATCGATACTCACCGGGTCACCGACTCTGAACAGCCACTGTGGTTACCATTCACTCTACTACTCCAGGGATGTGTCCTTATAAACAGGCAAAGAAGGATACTTGCAAAAAAAAGGCAGGTGCTCCAAAATCTGACGTTTCAGCATCAACGTGCCTTCCCTCACAGCTTAAAATTAAAAGCAGGTCACATCATACTGTATAGAAAGCCTCTGAAGCACCTGGAAGTGCAAGACAATACAGTGTATCTGTCAGCACTACGTACACACAGAGTTAAAAATGTGGTCTAGGGTAGTTGTCCCACAGAGAAACAGAGTACTAATAGCAGTACTAAGGGGCCAATAAAAAGAAAAACACAAATTCAATACAGGACATGTAAAATTCTCAAATAGGATAAATAGAAAATAGAAAAACGTAATCACTTATAACACGTACAATCAAAACTACAAGTAAGCATCACAAAGGAATCTGTAAGAAACGCAAAGAAGGGTCAGTGCTTTTTGCTTTTTGTATGTCTTTTTGCATGGATGATCTTGTTAGCAGACACACTGGCTCTTTAGACTTGAACTGATCTGATACATTTGTAATCAAATGGCTTTGAACCATACTGTATGTATGAGCAATTTGATTCTCTGTCACATGAATAAAACTAGTCAAGTTCTCATGGTTCCAGGACAGTGAGTGAGTTGTATTCCAAACTTAATTTATTAACATTTGAAAAACTCCTCATGTTGACATCATCTGGTCATACTTGAGGTTGTACTGCTGGTTGACCTGCTTCTCCAAAAGTCCTCCTGTACTTGAACCAGTCTCTGGAATCAAGTTGCAAATTGGTGAAGTTTCCCTTTAAATTCAGCTTATATTAATCATTTAATCAAATTACCATGAATTAATTCTTAAACAACAGACTTCCTACATCACATTATACTGCTTGTATAGCTACAAAGTACAGTGCGACTGAGACCAAACCGCTTGCTCTCTTTGAGGCAGGTTAATCCTGTCAGCTACATACAGCACTGTCTTTACGTAGGACTTTACAATAAGTAAAACTAATAATCTGCACGACAGTGCACACAACTCATCACTGGGATTTTGTGTGCCTGCAGTTTAACGTTAACATGGAGAAAAGGTAAAATCCTTTGTGTTCAATCACCTTTGACCTACGTTGTCGTGGGTTAATCCAGACTCCACATATAATTGGACAGCAGGACGGACACAGAGGGTAGTGACTACTTAGCGGGATCAAATGTGAACTATGACCTCTTGGCCAGGTGCTCACTAACACAAAGCAGGCTGACGGCAGCATACAAATGTGGCTCAGTTTAGTCTTTTTCAGGTGAATGTTTTTCACTGCTTCTGTGATTCAAATTGGGAGCAAAGATCAGATAATGTGTCTGAACAGTGAAACTAAAACAAAACGAGAGAATTTAAGTCCAACTGCTGCTAAACTGACTGACCGATGACTCATGATTTTCCAAATTATACTCAGGACCGATTGTGACGTCTCTTTTACAGAATTGAAGGGAAAACATAGTGTATATCTTTCTTCCATGATTGTGTCAAAGCAGCTGAGAAGAACTGAGTAACTGCGTGCCTTCCACTGTGAGACACTTTAAATTGGAAATACCAGATGAAATACGTCATATGCCATATTTATAATGTGATTTCCTCCTAAGGTGACTGTGTATGAAGGTGGACGTCAGTAGCAGGACGCTGCTGTTGCGGGACAGCAGATGGCACCACTGCGCCGTCCTGTGGATCCCGCTTGGCACGGAGACGCGTCCACGTTGTTCCCACTGTCTGCTTTCGCTCCACTTCCCCTCCCCTCCCTCCTTCTCGCTCACTCTCTCACTCTCCCTCTCGGCTTACAGTATACACCTATCTATCTTCCACAAGCATCAGCATTCTCTCCATCAGTCTACGCGATACGAGCGCTACTACGGCGCAAAGCATGGCACCTCTGCGCCCCGAAGAACCGGTCTCTGCCGCCGCGCACCTCTGCGTCTTTCTGTTGACCGCCTCGGCCTGGATGGCACAGCCGGGACCCGTGCGCTGTGACAGCGGAGCTTTAAACCGACGGGTGGATCTTATGTTTGATATGGGCGGCGGACACGGAGGTTCCCCATCGGGCTTACCGAGTGAAGAAGACGAGGAAGCCGCGGGCGCGGAGAGCTCACCCCGCTTTAGGAGAGCACTGTCCCGAGAAAAGCAAATCTCCCTGCTCAGCAGCTCGTTCGTGCTCAAAGGGGATGCGACCCACAACCAGGCGATGGTCCACTGGACAGGAGAGAACAGCAGCGTAAGTAATCTCTCCTCTCTCCCGTCCCGTCACGATCCGCTGGTTCATGCATCACCACCACCACCGTGTTCATCTTTTATCACCTTGCACCATCCATCACTTCAGCCACAGCACAGAGCACAGAAATAGAAAGTATTGTTCTCGCAGTGAGGCTGCTGCTGCAGACGCAAACTGCGCGTCTCTCACAGAGGAGGAGGCACGGTGTGGTTTTTACGCATCCAGGTGGTCTCCTTGTACACCCGGTGGATGTTATTAGGCACCGGGCTTTGTTGAAACATCGGGACTTTTAAGTGGTTTTGTGTCAGGGGCCCCACAAATAGATCATTTCATCACATGGTGGCCAAGGGTCACGAGCATCTTGTTATAGTGTTTCCACAGCGTTCAGAGTGAAACTCATTATTTCTGTTCTTTGTGTGAATGTCCCTTTGCGCTAAAATGAACACATGCGTCATTTTATCAGTGACCCCCTTCAGTGTTCAATTAGCGATCCCGGGAGGGTCCCCTGGCTTCAATTTGGGAACCACAATAACAAGCGCTCATGCCACAGTGTACGATAAGACTCAGGAGTCAGAGGGCGCGCCTGTGTGCGCACTGAGCCACTGTGGAGACACGGAGCGCGCACTAAACAGACAGCTCAGTGCTTGATTTAGTCACACGAAGGCTGATGGCAGAAATATTGATGGAGCTTTTTATCCATGAATTTTGCAGCGGCTTGTTTATTTGTGGTTTGAAACTCGTATGAAAATGATTGTAATACTTTCTGCTTAAACAGTGGCATTCAGTAAGGTTTCAGACATATAGATATCAGCAGAAGAAGGACTGAACAGTGATGTCATTGAAGACAAAAATAGCACAATACATAGCAGACCCACTCAAGTGATTACTAATATTCTAAACACTGAATTAAACTGCTATAGGAATATTTTAGGGAAAGTTACAGCAAGTGATTCCACCATGAAGCATGAAGAAGTGACTGTGTGAGTATTGTAGTGATTTTTCCTTTGGGCCAAGTCAAGTGAGAGCAGCTACACTATGTAAACAAGAGCAGACTTTGTGATGGATATTGACAGACGCTCAGGGGATTTGAGTGGTGGTGTCTGGTAGGGACATCACTTGCAGTCAGAGCCTTTTTGTCAGTGTAACACGTTGCTGTTTTACTGGCCGTGGCTGCAGGCGGCTCTGGGTAAAAAAAAAAAGAATGAGAAAATAATCTGAGTGTGCAACAGACTACAGACAGATTTTGCTCAAATTTGCTGGAGTTTCATGTTAAATGGGTTGATAAATAATGTGAATGGGGACATTTGCAGGTATAATTTTAACTAATTTAGATGCTACACTGTAAAACATGACTGGTTTCAACTTGAAAATAGGAGTTGAAAGGGCTGTTTTGAAATTTTATGTCAAGTCAACTAAATATTATAAATATGTCATGTTGTGTAAACCTGTGTCTTAGGTTGGTTGATTTAGGTTTGTTGGTTTATTGAACAAGTTAGGTAGTTCTTCAAACTTATATAATATATATCAGCTTAATTAGAATGATCTATTGTGTACACCTCAGTCTTTTTTGATTTTTTAATTTAATTAGTTTATTTATTGGACATTCTTAGTAATGCTGTGAATTTAGGTACCCATAAAAATAGTCTTGGTCCAATAGTTGTGCAGCTAACATGACGAAACGGCTCCTACCAGAGCCACATTGTACATGTACAGGGGACTGAATTCGACACCATGAAAAACCGTGACTTAATTTAAATTAAAAGTGTGCAGCAAGTTAATACTGTACATGTTTTCTTTAAACTACAAAAAGAACAATATTTGCAGAGTTTTAATTCTCAAACAATGAACAGCAGTTTCATTCATTCACAACTTGAGTGAACTTGAACTTGAGAAATGAATAAATTCAACTAATCATTTTATGTTAAAATATTTGAAAAAAACTGCTCTTGTGTTCACAATATAAGCTATAAATTTGAAGTAGAAGTAGCTTGAAAATATAAAACCTTGATTTTTACGCTGAGTTCGTTAAATAATATTTGCTGATTCAACAAAATCTGAACAACTGAAAATTTCCAATGTAATACAATATAACACAATGTAACTACACTGTATTTTTACATTGTGGTTGAATTATAGTAGCCAGAAATCATATAAATTTGCACAGTATGATCATGTTTACAGCATGGGCGACGTGGAGGATCTGATGATCTGAACTGGTGTCAGTGAACTCTGCAGCTATAACTGTGTGGGTATTCTATTGTTCAGGACATTTTTGCACAGATGTATTGAAATAGCATCTGAGCCTTAAGCCTATGAGATGGTGATGACATTTCCCATGCAAGGCACAGCCTACAAATATTAATATGTTATGTTTTTTTTACCTGTTGTTGGTCGAGCCTGCATAGTGGTGGTTGGGTTCTGTAATTTAGTAAATGACTGGGGGGGTTGGGTACAAGTGAGGTTAGTTGTTTTCAACACAAGTAACCTATTAAAATTCATGCAAGCATCATTATAAAATTACTTAAGTGTAATTAACTTAACTAAAACCAATATGATACTAATTTCTTTTAGTAGAAATTAACTTTCAGAGCTGCAGCTCTTGTTCTACTCAAACAGCCTGAAAGTCATGTCTAAGGACGAAGCACCACGATTTGATAATGACTTGTGGGATTCTAGTACTTTGGCATTTAAGACTGGGTATTTAAGTAATAAAAAAAACTGACATTCTCCCACTGTACTCCAGCCTTTCTCGTGATGAACTTCCTCTTCTCCAACTTCGAGTTCATCCCAGCGTAATAAACATAGACAAATGGTGACATTCAATTTCTCCAAGGCTGACATTTATGAGCGGGGCGCAGATTGATGGGTGGAGAAAATGAATTTCTGCCTCCTCTCTTGTTTCATCGTTCAGTTTTTGAGTCTTTGAGGTTTGAAATGATGAGGTGGGTCGGCAGCAGAGAGTCACGTGCTTCTTGATAACAGCTTGTCATTGACACACACCTGAACATTGCATTTTTTTTAGTTAACGTACATTTCTGTGTGATTTTTTTGTTGTTGTATTTCCATGTGTTTTTTATGATTAAGTATTTACAACATAATTACAACTGTAATATGTGTCAGTTTGTGATCAGGTTGACTTCTGTTTCTTCCAAGGCTGCAAAGTGCTTTGACATCAGGATGAATTGTTCACCTAGCTTCATTGTAAAAGTGCTGTTACTGTAAACAGCTCTGTGTGTACTCTCCTCTGTCCCTGTAGCTGTGATGGCGACACTCACTTTACTTTGACGAGCCTTGATTGGTCAATTGAAAATAGCTTTAAGCCGGGCATCCCCCAGAAGTGTCCTTGAAGTATGCAGAGATCGCAGTTGGAGTGTGTGTTTAAGTGTGTGTGTGTAAGAAAGTGTGTTAAATCAGATATTTGAGAAAAATGTGGAAAGAAGTGTGGCTTTTAGTTGAAAAAACAGTAAGTACAAGAGTAAAACACCAAGCCTCCCTTCAGCATCTAAGTCATCAGCATTTTAAAAGCCAATATTGAGGAGGTCAAAGGTCACAACCGTAGCTCCTTGATGCTATTCATGAACCGTAGAGTGAGCAACTAAGAGAGAGTTCCTCAGAAAGAAGTGAGAAGAGAGGAAGACATATTTTTTCTGTATGATCCAGCTTGTTATCTAGTAGGTTTTGTGTTTGTAATTGTACATAGTAAATCTGCATGTATGGTACATCGCTCATTAAGTGAACATCAAAGTGGCAGGAAAGCAGCAGGCTTGTTTTATCACAACAACTGTCAACTGTTGTTATTAATGAGAAAATATTCACCCCCCCCCCCCCCCCAAAAACAAACAAACAAACAAAACAAAAACAAAAACAAACAAACAAGGGAAACTTTTTTCTTTTCTTTTTGCAATCACAGTGAATTTCACAGCTTTAGCAATATTCTGCAGAGAAATTTTCAAAGCAAAGCACCACAGGCTCTCAAAACCATTCTGACTCAATGTTGCCTTACTGTAGCTACACAGATTTCTACCAGAAATCATAAAGCATATATTTGTGCAATCGGCTCATAAATACTTAAAGGGCGACTTCACTGATTCTGTCGATGGCTCTAGTTTAATAGATTAATAAATGTCCATCTGCCTTTCTTACATTAAAATATCTCTCTTTTTCTACCTAGTCCAGATAATGTAATCATTAGTTTCTCAAACTGCATGTTGTAGCCTTAGTTGATCAGCTCCTCCAGATGACATCATTTAGAGGAAATGTTTTCTAATTTAATAGATTAAATGTCACTCTGCCTTGCTTATATTAGTATCTCTCTGCCTTTAGCTGAAAAACGACTCCAGATGACATAAACAGGAGAAGTTTTTCATTTAAAAGGATGTCATTCTGGAGGATCTGATCAGATGACATCATCTGGAGGATTTTTTTTCAGATGGCAATGTCTTAATTGAAAAACCCCTCCAGATGATGTCATCTGGAGTTTTAATACAATACATATAGTCCCCAAAGTAAATTAGTTAGGAAGTTGACATTTAGTGATGTTGTCCTTTAAAGGTGTAGTACAGTAATTAATTAGAGCCAGATTTTAAAAATTTGATTAAGTTTTGTACCTAGTATTATAACAAGCTCCAAAAATGCTGAATCCTATATCCTATCCCATAATGCAACTTGATTATATGTTTTCCACTGATAAATCCTTCAAATGTCGCAACAGGTTCAAGAATATCTTCAACCGAGGTCCACTTGCTAACTTTTTGTGACATCTGAGCACTCGACCTTCCACTAACGAAGACCATGAGGTGTGGTTGAATTCGGGCAAAAAAAAAAAGAAAAAGAAAACTGAAGTCATTGACATTTGCAACCCGAAGGAATCTAAGAGTTGAGTAAGAAAACAATACAGATTATTTGCGGAGTCTGACGTGACTGAGCCCCCGCAGACGCGCGGAAGCTGCGTGACGTGATATGAACGTTGTGAATGAAGAGAGTCTCCACTATTAAAAGGACTCTCTTTGTGTGTGTCCCCCTCCTCTCTCTGAGTTGGTGACTAGCCTCGGGGAACTCTGAGCTGTGTTCGTCTTCCCTCTATATCTGTCTCTTCTCTATGAGGATGAACAGCGTCACTCTATGTGTGTGTGTGCGCACACATCTGTATCTGTGGGGAAACAGCCCAACATTTAATAGTGTTTCTCTATTTCGTTTGTATCGATTGTTTCGCAGAGAGACAGATTATACATCAACATTGCACTCACACCTTTCTTTTTTTTTTTGTTTTGGAAATTTGCAGCCGTGTGCCTGCATGTGTGTGTGAGCGTGTGTGTGTGCGATTCCCGGCGGCCTGTTCCACAGTAGCCTAAGTGATTAATGAGCGGGAGAAGGGGCGCTGACAGTCCAAACTCTCGTTCCCGACCTCCACCCCCACAGGAGAGTTGTGGGTAAGTCCTGCCACTTCCTGGTTTAAGAGCTCTCCAGGGTGGGGATGAGTGAAAGTAGAAGAACAACAGTGAATTTATTGACTCATAAATCCTCAAGGATTTACAATGTGAAGCTACTTGACAGTCACGTGATACGACTGGACTGTGATCACCACTGTTAGCTGACAAAATCATCTCTTCATCATCACTTTCATACTTTTTTACTAAATTTTCTGCCTCTTCTTCTACGTATACCACAGAGTTGAAGGTTCTTGAAATGTAATTTTGTTTTCTATTTGCACAGAATATTAAGCGTTACCACCTTTTACCCTCCTCCTCCCTCCTCTGGTTACCCTGCCAACCACCAGCATCAGATTGCGAGCATCATTTCAGCCAAGCGGGTCAAGGGATTATCTGCCTGCAATATACATCTAATCTAAACATGGCATTGGTTGAATTTAAATTGGGTATTTAGAGGGAATCCTTAATGTTTTATAATAAGGTGCCTGCCTTTATTAGCATGGCAAATCATGGCTCCTGCCGGTGTGTATACACACATACGAACTGTGACAGTACACAGCCATGCTCTCTCTCTCTCTCTCCTAGTGTGCAGTGGACGCACTGGGTTTTCCCTGAGTCCTGACTTAAAGTGAAAGGCATTTGTTCACGCTTCACATGCTCAACAAACAGTTCATTTGGCGCCCCCGGTTGTTCTGCAGATGAAAATTGTTTGCACATGTGAGAGCAGAGACTTTCTTGTCATTTATCTTGTCTATCCTCGTTCATCCTGCTTACGGAGACACTCCAAAATCCAGACTGGAAATCATCAGACGTGTTTGCTCGGCCCCTCTCGTCCTCTTTTTAAATGCGAATCACTACAAAATACAGGTACCAATGGCTGTCAGGACACATCTCTTTTTGTCTGCAATGTCAGGTGGCTTCTGGTTTCCTTTTTATGCATGATTAATGTCTGTCATCCATTATGTCACTATGAGGGTTTGAAACAAGGGCGTCATCACCACAGGCCGCCAAACTGAACCACTGGGACGTAATCTAGCTGTACGTTCACGAGGTTTCAAATAGTTAATGGAGAAGTATTCAGATCTTTCACTTCAGTAAAAGTACAAATACTACATGAAAATGAAACTTGACTAAAAGTGCAAAAGTAAATTTTCTCAGCCCAAAAAGAACATTTAGCTCAATTTTAATCAGAAAAAATAAGAAACACACAGTTTTCTCTGCACAGAAAGAGCATGAAAGATTGTAATCTGAAAAGTCACTAGTAACTATAGCTGTTAGACAAATGTAACAGAGTAAAAGTATAATATTTCCCTATGTGGAGTAGAAGTATTGAAGGTGCATTAAATTCAAATACTCACGTGAAGTATAAGTACCTTGAATTTACAGTACAAGTGTGTATTTAGTTACATTCCACCACTGGTTCCAAACAGAGATATTGCTGCTGAAATATTTCTGGACAAACTAGCTCTAGAACCTCTAACACATGGAAAGTGCCACAGAGAGCAGCTAATGTGCTAAATAATTTCATAACTATTGTAGATACATTATAGCTTAAACTTATTATTTAATTTACTGGATGAGCACAGTACAATAACTATGTTTTAGTGGCTTTAGAGTTCCAGCTAGACTAGTCTAACAGTGAAAAATGGAGAACTCCCTTCATCCATCTAAGACTCTTCAAATCCTCCTCAGTTTTAAACTTCTGTATGTACACTGACTTGTACGCCAACCATGCTGGCCACAAACAAGCTGTTATTTTGTCAGGAATATGATGTGCTGACCGAGCACACACACAGACAGACTTCTTTGAGACGTTTCTTTTTGACACTGTGATGCCTTCTTTTCCACCAAGAAACTGGGTGGCCATTGGAATTCAGTGTAACAGTGAATCCAAGCTGATTATAGAGGCTGTATCCTCAGTGAAGGAGTAAGCTGCAAACGTTTCAGAGCCACCCTTCAAGCCTTCAAGTGACTGAGTGTTTGATACTTCAGACACTGCATTAATAATACTCTGCTAACTAAAGACTTATTGATCTTAGTGTCAGTGGAGCATTTTGCTCTTTCATGATGTCAAAGTATTTTTTTAGAAGCTTTGAAGGTTCATGACGGTGAAAAAACTGTGTGATGAAACAGAATCTTTATTTGCCATTAAAACGGGCAATTAACAAAAAAACATACATATTAAATGTCAGATTCAAACAAAAAAGTCACGTCTCAGCTTCCAAATCAGTGGAATCTAATAAGGCCGCCTGGCAAAGCAGAACGCTGATAGTCCTGACTGTGAGGCAAAATATTGCATATATCTGTGTCTGATCTGTTGGCAAGGTTGATACACACTACAATAGTGAGTTAATGCCTGAAACATAAAAGCACTGTGGATGATGGAGCTTATCCGTCGATAAGATCTTCCGCCAAAGCCTTCCACTTACTACGGCCCTCAGTTTTGGCTCAGCGCGCTCTTTGCAACTTGGCGGTAGGTAGCTTTCATCGCTTCAATGCCACGGTTGCCTTTCTAACAAGACCTTGGGAAAGTACATAAAGCAGCATGCTATTGTGGTGTTCTTGTCTAATTAAGTCTTTAGTGATTGCAGGTGGATGCTGGTGTTTGTCTTACATATGCAGGTTGATCCGAGGCTGCTGGCAGCAGAGCACACAGATTGTTTTTCTTCTTGATCCTCTCGATGCATGTGTTTGAGGAAGTTGTGTGTTTGTGTGTGTGTGTGCTTCTATGCTCTGTAACTTGTCCTCCACAACTTGCATATAGGCATTTCTGTGTTTATGTGTGTGCCTGAGAGAGAGTGTGTGTGTTTGTGTGTGATGGAGCTGTGGGGTACTGGTTACTAAGCGACAGGCAAAACAACTAGTTGGCAAGCTATGGCTCACAAGAAAGCCCCTCAACTTGAACATCCCAGACATTCTTTGAACTTTCTTCTTCTTTGTTACGATGCTAAAATATACCCAGCGTGCGTTCATTGTTTTTCCAGTTTAGTTCCTGTAAATACACAGCTTTTTTTTTTCTCCCCCATCCCTCTTGTTTTGTGCTCTCCTCGTCGTCCTCTGCAGTTTGGCTGTCATGGTTGAAAGTTCCTACTCATGTTGCCCTGGCAACCCACACTGGAATCCTGTTCGGGTCTTCCAGTGGTTTGGTTCCTTATCTGAATTCAGAGAGGCCCCCTCGCCCTGAACGTCTCCTAGGTCCTGCATATTTGATGTGTGTATAAATATATGCCTGTCATTTTGAGGTTGTCAGCTGAAGTCCGTGTATCTCCAAAAGTCAGCTCTTAGGAACAAAGGAAATTAATCTTGATTTTGGTATGTGCATAAAACATTTTTGCACTGTTTTTTTATTGGTGCTCTCTCCCACCAGTTTGTCAGACAAGACCAAGATATCTTCTAAATCCAACCACTGCATTTATAGTAGTTTGTAGATTCATGGTTCCCAAAGAATATTTCCTCATCATTTTGGTGAACTTTTCTGATGAGGCCAGTGCATGTATTTGATCTATTCTAGATTTATTTGTTTTTTCCATGAAAGGAAATAAGATTCATGGTCCCCAGAATATTTGGTGACCTCCTGACTTCTCCTCTACAACAGGTGCGCTCACACTTTTTCGGCTTGCGAACTACTTTTCAAATGAGCAAGTCAAAATGATCTACCTATATATTTATATCTATATATATATATGTACACACCGAGTATACTTCATACAACTTTATACTTTAATATTGTTAATATTACAATTCAATACGTTTATGGTGATTACCATATTGCAATGTGACACCCTAACCCTCCATAAACACAGACCATGAAAAAATAATTAAATAGTGAAATAATTATATATGCTTTTTGTAAATGAAATGAATATATTTGG